>JAACJT020000095.1:2519454-2532446 GCA_009936485.2 Gymnarchus niloticus | reverse complement strand
CCTGTATAAATCTCTCTGACTCAGGGACTGCACTTAATTTCGTTGTACCCGTTACAATGACAATAAAGATATTCTGATTCTGATTCATGGATGAATGTTCATTCATATAAAGTGAACATTCCCTGAGTATTAATAAAGCATTGTACATCACACTGGTCATTCACATTTTTACTGGGCAACAAAATACGTGAAAAATGTTTAAAATGTTATTTTGTATTTTTAAATCCTTAATTTCCTGTCAAGAATTAGTCATTTTTTTATCTATCTGTCTGTCTGTCTGTGTAAAGGTTTTATTTCAAATGATAGGCTGGGAACTGGCTTTGATTCATGCAGCATAAATTAGTTCAATGATCAAAATAATATCTAATTTCATCCAGTCTTATTTTGTACGTAATTTGCCCTGGAACAGATAATCTCTTCCGGTTCTGCACTTAGTAAGGGAATAATGGCCAAATATGTCTCAGTTTTAGAAAGATTTTGAAAGGAATTATGCAGATGCAAATAATTAAATGACAAAAGATATACATACATAGAAACAACAACAAATTAAATAATAAGAGAAAGAACGCAGTTCATTTCTTGAAGGCTTTTGTGTTTTTCTAGTTGAAGGCAAAGTAGTCCAGTTTGTTTATAGAAAGCATCTTTCCTTCAGCCTAAAAAGTTTAAATTGCCCATATTACAGATGGTTTACTGACCATCAGAATACTGACACCCTTTCATGACTAATGGCTATCTAGAGGGGAGCAGAGCAGTCAGAAACACTGCGGTAGAATTACGTATTTACCCAATTCACTGATTTTCGGAGACTAACCCTGAATTCCTTCATGAGCCAGGGTAGCCTGTTTAGCGAGACTCAGCCTCCTACTGACCTGACTGACCCACTGGACTGAAAACTTGTCTCTGGGAGAGGAAGACACCGGAGAGCTCCACCAGGAAGCCTAGAAGATATGCTGGAGACTTGAGGTTAGTGATTCTTTAAGTTTAACAATCTAATTCTGAATTTTTGAACTCTACCACCGACGTTAACCATGCAGGGAATTCATCAGGTAAGAAACAATTTTTTAATTATTTTTTCTGTCTTCTTGCTTTTAATGGATAATTTACATGTTGGAATTTGAGGAACACTTTAATAAATTACAGACAGACACAGATAGATAGATAGATAGATAGATAGATAGATAGATAGATAGATAGATAAAGTTTGTCAGTTTGTTGCAATAGACAAACTCTACATTTAGAGATTTAGAATTCATTATGTTATGTTATTTTATTATATAAATATGTAGAGTATACAAATAGGATCCTGAGGGCAAACCTATTAATTTACTATTTGTTTTCAGTATTTTTTCTTTATTAAAAATGCTTTGATGGGTAAGGACCAAACAGTAGAACTGAGGTAATGTTCTGAATTCATAAAAAGGGATGCAGTGTCAACACGCATGTCGCATTATTTATGACTGATCAAAAATAACAGGGGACCCTGGAGAGTAGCAGAATATTACAGAGGTCTTCCGACTCGCGAGTGGCATTCTCAGACGCACTCACCACCGTCGCTTACTCTCATTTGGAAAGGAAAGACATTTTGGATGCACTTGAAGTGTTGAGTTAGCCACTGCATGTCATTCTCAGTCTTCCCGCCTTCCCTTTTAATGCCATTCAAGCCACAGATACAGTATTAAAGATTTAAGACTGACAACTATGTCGAGGAGATGCCAGCTTCCTCCGCTTTTAAAAATCCCTGGTTTCAGCTAGGGTAATACCTTGCAGATTGCTGTCCCCGGAGCCCTTTTGGTGTACTCTCTCTCAGGTCGGTGGCGTTTGAGGTCCAAGCGGTTCCTCAAATTAGTTTTGACAAATCCGGTACGGCCTATGTCAACCCAGCTAACTGCAAACACAACGAATGAATGACATCTCGCTGGCTCTGAAGCCAAGATCCCAATCAACGAGGATTGGGGAAAATAGCTTCCAGAGTTCTGCCAGAGGAGCCGCTCACATCTTGAGAACATCCAGGGGTCAGATCAAATCGTTGGGTCTGGGTCTTTTCCTGTTCTGTGTCTCTTTCTCTCAAAGGAAGACAAAGGTCTCGCCTAAACAAACAGGGGCTCCCAGGACACGTGTGGCTTCGGCCGTGCACGTCCGATTGAAGGCCATTAGCCAGTGTTTTTAAGTTTCTGAAAGCGGAACGGAAAGCCAGTTATTTTAGTGAAGTGGGTCAAGATAAAAAGAATGTCTAGGAGGAGAAATTGGGGTAATTTAAAAAAAAAAAATTCTTTGACAAACTTTTGACAGTTCTCTAAATCTGAGTGTCAGGCTGAGTGTCAGGTAGTGTTCCCCGAAAGCTCAACAAGATTAGTTTCAAAGTCTTGGCGGAAAAAAAAAATCAACATGGGAAAGCTGTAATCTATGCATGTATGATAACTGTTATCCTGTCCTGTCTTACCAATCCTGAGATTTCAAAAGACATGTTGACTATACAGAGATTTATAAATCCTTTTCTGGGTTGGATAGATATGGATAGATTATTCCCTTGATGGTCAGAGGAGTTATTTAATTTGGCTGTCTATCTATCTGTCTCTCTTACAGTATGTATAGTAATACGGATAGATAGATAGATAGATAGATAGATAGATAGATAGATAGATAGATAGATAGATAGATAGATAGATTCCCATAAAAATTAAACAGTTTTATGAGTACGTGTTTGGGTGTTGCCTTACATTAATATTTAATACTCTTACACCTTACCCTATGCACTCCAATGAAAAAGGTACATTTATACCCAAACTTCACAATGCCTTATAGCCCTGGTAAGGTAGCAAGTGATGGAGCTGGAATTCAGGCCACTGCACAACATAACATGGGAGATAATGAAGGCTAGAATCAAATTAATCTGCACATTTAACCTCACTGAACCACTCTCGCTTTAAAAAAAAAAAAAATTTGCATTTTCCTGCAGGATACCAGGTTTGATATTAAGTTATAAGAGGGCTGATTTGTGCAGGACAAAAATGGCCATTTTAAGCATAAACAAGGTATGAAATGGAGACTCTAATGGAAAAACGGGGCCCACACTGGCGGCGTGAAAGCGTAACGCTCTCTCTCTCCCGTGACCTCGGCCCGGGTCGTGTGGGATAGCGCATGCAGGCGAACTCACGCGCTGCTCCACCATCACCGGGCAAAGCTTTGAAGGCTCCGCCGTTCAGTCTTTTGGGCGGTGCGTCTTCTTGGGGACATGACCTTGGTAGGAATTGCGTGCTTTCCCTCGTACAAAGGACACGCGGTGATTGCAAAAACAGAGCAGGATCCTTTCGCCTGCCAAAGGTCTATGAGCGGGGGGTTCGGAATATTTTGGCCCTTTGAACTCCTGGGATGTCATCACGCATACTCTACATTCTGCTATACCAAATCTGGGTGTTCTGTAATTATGAAGCCGCTTGAAAACACAAAACACTTTGAAGCCTCTAATAATGTTTATAAGTAAATGCGAAGTTGGAGTTATACAAGTTTATGTTTTACCTGCACGAATTTAAACCAAACTAACATCCAGTCATAACTAACAGTGCACTTGGAACTTGTGATTAGATTGCTAGAGATACAATAATAAGATGTAGTAATTGGACAAATGAGGTTTCAAAACCTGTAGTGGATGGGAGTGCCTTGAAGTAACCAATTAAAGCTAGCACTAAATGAGGCTTCAAAACCCATGGTGGGTGAGAGTATCCTGAACTCCTGACCTACCCAATCAATGCTGGTACTAAATGAGGCTTCAAATCCCATGGTGGTGGAAGTATCCTGAACTCCTGACCTACCCAGTCAATACTGGTACTAAATGAGGCTTCAAAACCCATGGTGGTGGAAGTATCCTGAACTCTTGAACCACCCAATCAAAGCTAGCGCTAAATGAGGCTTCAAAACTCATGGTGGTGGAAGTATCCTGAACTCTTGAACCACCCAGTCAAAGCTAGTGCTAAATGAGGATTCAAAACCCGTGGCGGGTGGAAAGCCTCATTTGCCCCATCACAAATGAAATGTCCCATTACAGATGGATTATAGTAAGTGTTGATCTCAGGCAGCACAGGCATTCAAATTGAGAGGGTTTTTTTCATCTTCCACGTGTCTTCCGTGAGAGAAACATCTCTTCAGACACCAGCTGAGTGCTCACAAGAAACAGTGAAGAGCTTCACTGAACCTCACTTATGTCGTGGGTGGGGGTGAAGGACACCCTGTCATCTGAGTCTGGCTTGACTACTCGGTTTGAAAACCGAACAGCCACAGAACTCACAAGCGATGGAAATTCCGAGACCGCAGAGTCGGGTTCTCGTCACATAATGACCCCCTGAAGTGCTCCTGAGGTCACCTGACTGGCTCACTGCTTTAATCCCAGGCCCAGAGTCATTCATGGAGCCACTGAAATGTGTGGCTTTTCCCGGGCGCTCGGCCTGACATGGTGGAAAAGTGTTCTCCCGCTGAGTGTTTTGGTTTTGGAGGGATCCCAGTGCCCTTGTTCTAATCATGACATCATAGGTTAAAGATGTTAACAGGCTATTCCTTGCTTCCTCAATGTCCAGGCTTCTAAATTAGGCCTTCCTTCCCTCATCATCGGCGCTCCAGAGTGGATAGACCCAACTCATTTCCTCTCCCTTTCAATACCCCTCCAACTTCCCGCGGGACTCTGCACGTCAGACAGCGCATGCTGAAGTTGTGTTTCCATAACAACGCTGAGCCTGGCGTGCTCGGCGTGCGTGTCGTAAAAGCTGGCACTCGATGCGGCTAAAAGCACAACAGTCTTTGGGACATACTTCGCTCACTGCCTTGAGTTCGGAACTTGAGGCAACTGGACAGAGGCGAATGGCTTTAATGCTGCTGCATTTTCCTAACTGATTAAATGTTTCCTAGTCGGCCACAATTAGATGGGACCTCTTCTCTAGTGCCTGTCCACAGCATTCAGAGTCCCCAGCTCCATCAAGCTATCACGTATCAGTACAGAGTAACATTTGTAGTACACTTACGTTACATTCAATTGTTAGTCAGTCCTGTTGACATGAGCAGCTTACAGATTTGGACATTTGGCTGTTGCACTAAGTTAATTTAGGTTAACTACCTGCATGAGCGTATAATGCCTGAGTCCTGCCAAGTCACCGAACCAGAAACTTGTTGGTTAAAAACCAATGTCCTTTATCACTGCAGAAGCCTATTTGCCAACTACTGGTTTTAACATTCTGCTATTAATTATTGTAATCATTCTTATATTTTCACTTGTTCCTGAAATGTGAGAAAGGGAGACAGAATATACAAACTTCATACAATGTTGTGTCATGTATAATATTAAATTTATATGCTGAATGCTGTGCTGTTTGATATTACGGTGAGTTTGTCAGATTACTGTGTATTTTTTGTGTCGATTCATTCTTTTGGCATCTGCATTTTTCCATGCAAGCATAATCTCATTGTTGTATGATGAATATGATGGACCCTTATGAAACGCTATAATTCATACGCTCCTGCTGTGCATCAGCTAAAGACGGAGTTTAAGCTGCTGAGAGCTGGCCGGCGTCCGACGGCAGCCTCCATCCCTGAACGGCGACCTCCTCTGACCGTGGCTGTCCCTCCCTCCTGACCTCCGCCTCCGTAGGAATCACGGTAGAGTCCTGCTGCACGTCAAACCGTTCCATTGTCGCGGCAAGGCGTGCGACGGAATGCAGCTCTGTGAAATGAGGGTATTTCAAGCATGCATGTGCTTTTCATAAAATAATCATATACAGGCCTTTTACAAGATGGGGCATTTTTTTAGCAAAGAGCTTTTGGAGTCCGGATAATCTTGATTTTGTCTCAAAAGTAACATATACAATCTTTTATACTGAGTCCCAAAGGACACACGCCAACGATAAAGGTGCGGGATGCGATGTTCGCTTCATTGACCCATGCCGTCTTGACTGACGTTGGTATGTTCCTGAAGAAACTCACTATGAAGAAAATATTGGATTTGTACCATTTATTTTGAGATTTCATTAACTGGCTGACAACTGTAAATAGAACTTTCGTAAAATGACAAACTTCGGAGTGTTCTGCATGCTACACACAGTAACCAAAATCAAATGCAAATACGTATTTTACTAAAGGAAGGTTTGTGTCTTAATAATAAAATACACTTCAATCAAAGAGGAGCGAGTGTTTTACATTACCAAGGTAACTACACAACACGCTGAGTACTGGCTCATAAGATAAAGGAAAAGGTTATAAATCACTACTAGTTAGCAGACACAAACATACGCAGAGGCTGTCATAAGTGTATTTGTACGTTTGTGTTTGAGCGTGCGAGCGGGTATTTCTGGGAGAGAGGGGAAAAATAGGCACAAGGAATTTATATCTTTATAGCCTGCTGTTCACAGTCTCTACGCAGGAGACTGCTGGGCGCCTTGTACAGTTAAGATCAGAGGCTTTGATAACCTGGCCCTTGATTTATGGACAACACGGGCTTTTGCAATCGCCTAATGAGGGAGCCCAAAGTGTCAACATGTTTACTGAATACCCAGAAACATCTGTGACTTACACAGACAACATTCATCACGATATCTCCGTTTCTGCGTTCGATTCACCGACATAATGGGCTACTCGTCAGCTTTCCTTTGGTCTCGTTTACCTGGTTTTAAAAACTCACCGCGGAGATTCTACGCAGTTAATTGTCCACACTTCGAGGTCCCTCTCTTTCTTTTGTTGTTGTTTTTAACAGAGCTCCTCGTTCTTCTGATGTCTGAGCCGGCTGAGTTACGCGAAGGGTGATTTACACGGTCTAAAAACAGGGCGGTATGAAATGGCCCCGCCACAATGTACCTGTTATGTATTCCATTGCTTGTAACAAAGCCGGATGCACCAGCGTTCTGTAGCTATTCGGTGGCCATACATACATAGAGGTCAGCATTCAGATCATAATGAAGGTGAATTATATTGCTGTTCACCTCATTTCAATATGTGCTTTTTACAAATTTTTCCATAGGCTACATGAAAGGGGGAAAAAATGTCATGTACCTTTTTTTTTTTTCTCAAGGGCGCTTGGAATAGGTTCTGAGAAAAGAAATTACACTGGCTAGGTAAATAAAGGCCTTTATTCATTAGTAGATGCCCCGGGTAGTTCTGCTTTGAACAGCCAATGCAAAATCAGATAAGGAATTATGTCCTGAAACCCATTTCGGTGAAGCCTGTCTCAGTTCTAGTTTCAGCTGATTCATCGCTCCGCCTCCAAAGTCTCTCATGCAACGCCAATGGTCAGGTGTCAGTGCCTGCTTGGCTGTCACCCCTGACGACATGCCTCGCTTCTGATGAGACGTAAACTGTGGTAACGTTGGGTGTAAAGTGTTGGCCATTGGGGAACTTTGACCGGATTTAACTCACCTGTCCTAAGGTGACAGGAAGTAAACTCCCTGTAGGACCATGACGCTAAAGCCTGTGAGCCAACATGGACCAGCGTGACAGAAATACACTTTAGCAAAAATTGTGTCTCTGTTTAGATTCGTAAATGTGTTCGTTCGTCAACTTGGATGATTACATGGGAAAATGTTGGCATTCCATTCAGATTTGTGTCAGCACACTAAAAAAGTGGCACGAAAAAAATTAATGTATTAAATTACCTCTGGGTAAACATAGTTCATGTTTTCATACAAGATTTCAAAACTGGATTTAAGCTGAATATTCTTTTTCAACCTGCTTGCTTTTCATAAATATAACAGAAGAAAAGTAGAAAAGGGAGGGAAAATGACTTCTCTTCCTGTCCAGAATTTTGGATAAATGTTAAAGGATAATAGCAATATAGAATATTCTTAGTTTTTCTATAACCCCCCCTCCAGTGCCTTTTAAATAGTAGCGCTTTTCGAACGATCATTGCTGCTAAAGTTTATAGCATCGGCATACTGTCTGTTCTTCTTGTTTTCCCTCAATGAGTCATTGGAAATACGCTGTCTTACCATGGATGCAGCGAAGGGGAGATGAATGTCGTCCCTGTGTTCTCGCATAAAACAGTCTTATAAAACAGAAAGAAAATGTAAATGGGAGAAAAATGAACCTCCATCCTTTCATATATCTTTTCTTTCTCTTTGCCCTACGTACTCATTTTGTGATCTCAAGGTCCCCCCCTCACCCAAACACACCATACCCACTCTACCATCACAAACTGAAAGCTTTTGTAGTTGTCATTACAGGAGGTCATGCAAAGTTTCCTCTGTGGGGGTTTATCTACCCCGAGGCCCTTCTCCGCCAGAGGAGCCTGGAAAGATCCTCACTGTCAGCGTTTGACCCTGGTTACAAGGGCTTTGGTGTTTAACAGCCTTCTGCCAACCGCTGGCATGTGTGTCTGCGTGCTCTTGAATGTGCGCCCATGTATGTGGGAATTCGCTGTGAAGAGAGCAAAGGGGTGATAGGAGCCCTCAAGGCTGAGGGGGTGACACAGGCGGTCTCGCTGCCCAATGAGGCCCCTCGGAGCACGCAGAGCAGACGTGGTGCTCCAGCGTGAGCAGGGTTAATGTGCAGCAGAGTGTCGGCCGAGTAAAACCTGCTCACTGCTGCCCAGCTTTCATCCGAGCGCCGTGCAGCTCCGCCAAGGACTGGCAGTCCGCGATAGCCACAGTGACAACGGTTCTGCAGGACAGAGTCGGCAGATTGACAGGCCTGATTTTTCCCCTTTCTGTGGTTCCTACTTTCCTATTCATAATTCAGATGGCTTTTCCTTCATTTCATCCTTCTCCAGCTCCTAAGTAGTTGACTTGACCGAGAAACTAATTGCTAAGGTTCTTTAATAAGACCTTAGGCTTCAGCACAGGAAATTGTAATGGCCGGTAAATTCTTTAGCGATGGTTCTCTCTAGCTTCAGACATCCTTTGAGAAAATATACTTGTACTGCCGCGTGAATGTACGTGCCGTGTTATAGAGTTATCGTGTTGCTCTTTAACGTCGCCTCAAAATTTTAACCACATCTGCAGCTGGATAATTTAGAGGGACAATCCATTTTAACATACCTCTAACACTACAGTAGGACACCCTCACCGAAGCAGCAGCCGACGAGTTCTTAGTTTCTGTCCATAACCTCCTTTGTACTTGCTTTATATTATTATCCGTTTGGTCAGCTGGTAGCCTGCGAGCTGATAGCTTGTACATTAAGCAATCTCATGTATTTTCAAAATAATGGGGCAACAGCATTATAACACCATACTGGTCCAGAAAAACTGTATCACAACCACTACGCTGCCAAGGGCCCCCCTGAGGATATATGGAGGGATTTTACGGGTTCCCCGCCAGGCTAATCAGTGAACCCACATTCATTACCTCCCCTGTACGGTTCTCACTTTTGTACCATTAAAGGCTGTTCACCACGTCATGTATCCACATCTCACAAGTATCACATGCGCACAAATTAAATACATTTTCAAGCAACATTCAGATACGCATGGGACCCTCCAGAACGGGGGGCTTGCAGCAGGCCTCGATCCTGCGCGCGGCTACGGCAAGCAGTGGAAAGACCAGCTGACACCCCAACCAGGTCCGCATCACCAGGCCCGACAAATCACTCATTGTCATAGAATTGGGGCCCCGCTCCCTTCCTGCGCGCGGCTGGGCGCGAGCGTCGCCCGCCTGCCTGCCATTGTCCGCTAATTATAGGCCCATTATTCGAGGTAACAAATGTACGCCGGGCAGAGTCACTTTCACATTAAATGCATCACGGCCACAAGGAAGTTTTCCCATGAGCACTGGATCAAAGGTCCCTGCTATTGTAACTCACTTCCTATTTCCCTTTTTAGCCCCGAAGGTTGTTGTTTTTTCTCGCCCGTCCCTCGTTTACTTTTGCAGCCGACGGTCTTCGCCAGCCGCCAAACCCCGCCCACCCCACCAGGCTCTGACCGGACATCACAGCGGGTGACCGTGAGAAGGTGACCTTTCACCTCTGAAAGCCAGGTATTTTATTCGTGTCCGAGGAGGCAATAACCATCCCAGCCACCTCGGCCTTCGTCATTCTTGCCGCGCCCAAACACTCGCCGTGTCCGAGGTGCCCGTATGACCTCGCCTGGCAGCAGCAGGCAGTCCAAAACAAAATCGCTACTCCGTTTGGAATGTTCATATATTCTTGGAAGTCTCCAGAGGGTTCACTTAGATGTAATCAGTGGGCATAAAAAAAAAAAAATCCGAGTGTCCATTTTTGTTATCCTGCTCAATCTTATAAATAAACAATAAATTCGTTTTGGGGCAGGGTGGTATGTGTGGGTGGGGCTGGAGCTTGCCGTGGTTTGTGTTTTATGTAAAACCTATTCTCTCTTCTTTACTTCTGCTTTCCCAGGCCTTAATCCCACCTGTACCTACAGTCTCTACACCTGGTCCACCATGCCCCATCTTGTCCCACTTCACCACAGGGTGATTTGGATGAAGCCTCAGAAGCACTCGCCCTATCGCCCGAACAGACGGGCCCCTGCACATGCAAATTTTCTTTTTTCATTTTCTTGGTACGTCGCGGACGATTCCGTCGGACAGCTTGGGGCCCGGAAACGCCACACAATGGGGTGGAGACGGGAGGGGATGTGCGGCTTTCGGAACGTGCCCCCGCCCCCCCCGGACTTCAAAATTACCACCCGGCCGTTTACGTAAGTCTATTCTGTGACTTTGAGCCGAGCTTCCCTTCCAAATTGCTCAGACAAATGAAAATCAGACAGCTCCATCCTCATTCACTTGAAATCTGATGCAAAAAAAATCAAAGGTAACTGGACAATCATAGCCTTAGTCACTGTTTGCCATGTGCTTTGTCCATTATAATACATCCACCTGCTGGGGCCGACACGGTAGAGAATGAGGCTCACGGCTTTGTGTCGTACGTGTCACAGCCTGTTGTCTGTGATTCCTGTCTGTGAGGAAAGTGTTCGCGTTCTGCGCTTTGTTTCTTTTTACTTTTTCGCGTCTCCTCTTCCACTACAGGACAATGGGATCATATCTCTTCTGTGAAGCACAGCTTAACTCCATGTTTAATAAGGGTAATGAGACCGTTATGCTTTAAAGTTGCTGGCCTAACGAGCGAGGAAGCTTAATGATTGGACAAACATCGTGTTCTGTTTAGAGCAGACCCTTTCAAGTGGTTCCTTTCTCTCCTGTTGCCTTTTGTCCTCCGACAACAGAGTATAAACACTGAAACATAAACCCGCGGCCGTGACGTCACCGACAGGTTCCACTGGGGGGCAGCGGACCTGTAACCTCCTGGTGGAGACACACGCTCACACATGGTCATACTCACACACGCACATGGCAGTGTGTGACAATGGGAATATGACAATGATGACAAAACAAGCCTAACAGGGAATTAGGTCTCTGATAGAGTAATGATGCTAAAGTGAAGGTGAACGGAAATCTTTACTATAGGTCCATATGTGTCACTACAAGGGGGGCAGCACTACCCTTGCAGCTGTGTGTCATTTCGCTTCGGAGGAACATTTCAAGTTAATGTTTAATCATCAGGCCAGCAAACTGCTCTCGATATAATGGGGAGGGGCACCGATTACACACAGGAAGTCCACTGCTGTTCACCAGCAAGGTGCAGATGTTTCTGATTCATAACTGCATAATTATATACACTATAGGTAACTATACAGCAGATTCTGGGTGAAAATTATACTGTCGAGCGGGAATAATGACTAATGTTATCAACGGTCTTGTACAGTAATACGACATCCCTGTTTAAGCTTCCAGCCACTACTAGGATAAAGATATATCGCGATAAATTGTATTTCATGCCTTATATGGTATGTAATTATGATATATAGGTCTGATCACTCGCAAAATGTTCTTATGTTGGATCTCTATTATAGGAGAATTTGAATGTCTAAATACATGGAAAATGTATAGTTAAAAGGATTGATACTCGCATTACTTTCGAGTTTGAAAATGCCCTGTACTCAAATGAATACTATATCCTAGCTATAACATACTAATGTAATATTATTTATATACCATATTATGTGTATATATATATATGCATGCTATCAAATTCCATTTTAAGTGTCCAAGGTTGCAGGCTTATATACATTCAGGTCAACCCTGATGCCACAGATTAGTAAGGTTAGAATCATCAAAATGAACATGAGCCGAACTATTTTTGTCTGCATGATTAAGGAAAACCTTTTTACTGATTTAAATTGTCTAGTGACGCATTATAGTAGAGGTTCCTTGGCGTATATCGTTAAAAACTTCATTTTCATGAGTCCGCTGTTTAAATCAACCTGTGCAAATTATGTCATTTAATACGGCTAATTAAAATAAGATGTCTATTGGTCTTATATCTCTTACATTCTTTTATTGATTTCAGCTTTACATTAAAACCTAAATTAAAAAGCAATAATTAATTTTTTTTATTTAAAGAAAGGATCTTTTTTATTTCTCCTTTTTTCTTCCTGTCTACACGTAGCTGGTTCTCGTGGTTCTCGGTTCTCTTTATCAAGCTGACACACCAGCTAGGAATACCAAGAACTTTATATCTGGCAACGAAGCGCAAGGAAAAACATCAAGCAGAAATGTTTACGCTGTATAAATCTACACAAATCGCACTGTGCTGCTCTAAGGCTTTCGAGGCATGAAAACACAACATTGCGAAGAGTGGGTAAAGATGTGGCCCCCTCGGAATGCGTTCATCAGCATAAGACCCTGTGGCTGGCAGACGTCCTCGTTTCAGCACCGAATGCGAGCCCGCCAAGGATTCCCGGAGACAAATGAAAGCAAACTCTACCCTTTAATGGGGAGGTTCAGAGGTCTGACACGGACTTGGGGCCAGTGTGAGTATGTCCGTGTTGTCAAAGGGGTTCACTGAGTGGGGGGGGGGTTAGGGACAGAGGAAGGGCAGGCAAGGGGATACAGAACGGAGAGCTAATTGTGGGGGGGTTAGGGGCAGGCAAGGGGATACAGGACAGGGAGCTAATTGTGGGGGGAGGAGGGGCAGGCAAGGGGAGACGGAACAGGGATCGAATTGTGGAGGG
>JAACJT020000095.1:2505252-2519354 GCA_009936485.2 Gymnarchus niloticus | reverse complement strand
GTTGGCAATGGGATACAGAACGGGGAGCTAATTGTGTGGGGGGTTAGGGGCAGGCAAGGGGATCCAGAACGGGGAGCTAATTGTGGGGGGGTTAGGGGCAGGCAAGGGGATACAGAACGGGGAGCTAATTGCTGGTTCCTAGGATGACGCTGAATACAGGTGACAGATCATGAGGCTGGAGCTAAAGACCCCCCCCCTTCCATATTCACTCTGTTTAGCTGGATAGCAGATGTACTCAGCCCAAATGGGTATTGCCCTGTGCACAGAAATGAGGTGTAGAGCCTTAGGGCCCGAGTAGTGGAAAAATAAGCCACAACAGATTTACCTTGTAGTTATAATCACTTAGCTGATTGGAGCTGACCATAAAATGCTCTGAAAATTCAGGAAATCCGTCCTTGTTTACTTGAAACGCCTACATCCTCTGGGGAAATTAGGTGCTGAATTTGCTCAGCTATGCAACATTCTCTGCTGGATTTTTCTCGCCCATTCAAGTTCATTAGTGTTTTTTAAAATGATTTGTTTGCTTGCACAACTTTATCATAAAAAAAAAGACATACTATCGGAGAAATAGCTGCCGTTACCCTCTGCTAAAAGGTGGGTAGTGCGAAAGGGGAGTCGACTTGATGGAGCGCCGAAACTAATTGTTTTATTATAATACCGTCGATGCAGGTCAGTTCCAGCCACAGCGAGGTCAGAGCGACCCTCTTAAAACTGTTGTTACCCAGCGCTCCATAAAAATAACACTTCATAAATACTGGGCACTTGCGAGGAAAGGGGAGGGGGTGGTGTCCGAATATGCGTGGGGGTGCCGGTTCGTGAAGGGGGTCCCGTCACCCCCGAGATGCGGCGGACAGCGCTGCGATCGCCAGTAAAAAAATATAAGAAAACTCACTAAACTGAAGCCTTAAGTATGGACACACGATAGCAATTAAGAACTAAACAACCACACTATCAACGCAATGACGGCCAACATACCACACGGCCAGCTCTTATTTACCCTTACTTTGATTACATTGCGATGTTTTACGTGTTGAGTGTATGAAACTGTTGCCTACATGTAATCTACACACCTGTTTACACATGCATAGCGATTGCTTTGTCAAAATTCAAACGTATTTCATTTGTGTAATATTATCGGGTGCAGCTTGACATACTTTTTATGTAATTTACACAATTTTAGTAAGGGTTTCTCTGCTGGTTTTTTTTAGGCCTTGTTTGCCTTCTCATGGTTTGCTGATGTTAATATAGTACCACTTTGTACTAGGTTTTAGTTTAATTTTTTTTTGTTTGTTTGTTTGTTTGTTTGTTTGTTTGAGCCTTAATGTACAGTGTCACGGGAAACCCCTTATTTATGTCTGGCACTGATTTTGCATTTTCATGCGTCCAAGGTCACCACTGAAACGATGACATTTCCACGTGTGTAAAATTTGTGTAAAGTTTTTATTCTCACTGTAAACCTTTTGACGCCCTGCATATATTGTGCTGTTTAACATCGGTGGCAGCATTAACCCATTTGGACATTTTATTATATTACTAATATTGTGAAACTGCGTTGAATTTTCCAGCTCTAAGGACTATGTTGTTGAAAATTGTTTGCGTTATCAATGAAGCCTAAGCAATTATTAAGTACTGTATTCATGAAAAGCATTTCTTGTTGTTTGTGAATGGAACAAAGTTTACTTTCCATTACTTGGAAATGATTTTACAAAAAGATTTGTAGATGAGTATGAAACCAGCACCGATGTTGTTCACCTTGATGGTTTGCTCTAAGGTATTCTATTGTGTTGCATGTTAGCTGTTTTTACACGTGTGAACTGCACATATGGAAGCATAAATATACACATTCTGTTTATTTTTGGATTATTGGAATCAACTCGCAGAATATCATACAGTGTCCTGTCGGTATTTACGCTTCATTAGGCTTCTGACATTTGCTGTTTGGGTTAAGTGGCACCAAGAAACAAACTCCCTTTCCCCCTCCTTCTGTGTAATTTTTGGGCAGGTATTTGACTTTGACAGAAAGGGGGCAACTTATATACACCTCTGCCTAGAGGATTCAGGATGGCTCTAAAGCAGGTTTTATTTAAAACAAATGTGATTTGTTTGGCCAGGAGAGAGAGCGGTATTGCAGAAGGCTTGAAATTCCCTGAGGAACACGCTCTGATAAAGAGAGAAAGACAGTCTCGGATGTTCTAGCTAGTCTCGTATATAACAGAACATTAAAGTCGACGGAGAGGACGCAGTGGACGTAAGAGATCTGCCAGAGACGTGATGAAAGTAGGAACTGAGAAACCGCTGTCTGCTGTTGCAGTCGGACATCTGACAAAGTGAAATAGTGCCAGCGAGGCAGTCCTGTAATTATGGTCTTCCCTGCTGTATCATGTCCGTCACACTCGGCACATATAAGAGCCTTACATATAAACTACAAAAAGAACATGGCTTGCCCACCCACAAGCACCAATCCATCTTGAGCTCAAAGGAAATTTCATTTTAGGGCCAGAGAGAGTGGGAGAGACACACAGACATGTTAAGAGGGGTTATAAAGGGCACTTTAGTGATGTTTTAAGGGGGTGGGGTAAAAGCGGCCCTCCTGGGCTCGATGCTGACCCCGATGCCACTCCTACAACTTCCGAGAACGGGTCGGGGCAGCAGTGTGTCTGAAGTGGTGGCTTCGTAGGTGAAAGATCCCCGGGTTCTGCTCCCAGATGGTGATGTGACGTTTCAGTGTTGTACCTGCGCTTTAACAGTAAAACATCTGCTGGCGAGGAAGGAGGCTTTTGGGAAGGCTAACAGCAGCAGAGCGAATGTTTTGTGACGTTGTGTGGCACCCCATGTTTGAGAGGCAGGTCCAGTACCACTGAGTGTAAATGCAAACTTCACAAAGGTATAGCCTAAAGTGACTTTGTAAAATGTTCTTTAAAAGATTCAACTCTTTATTCCAATTTATGATGCATGAAACATGGACATTTTTATAGGTATTAAATCATAATTTTCTGTTTTGAGAGCATGCATTTTATTGCATTTCCAGCAGAAATGCTTAAAAAGTATATCAGCTGTAACAAGAAAAATTTCAGAAATCTATAGGGTGCGACCTTTCTTTAAATATATTTGTACAACAGAATTAATCAGTTTATGAATAGGAAAAAGTATACTTTAATTTATGAAGTATTTTAATATGTAATGCAGACATTTCCAGCATTGTCTTTATAAGCAGTTACGACTGATTTGAAATGCGGATATGATTTCATTTGAAGTTAACCATTTCTAATTAAACATGATACCACCACAGGGAATATTCTCGAGTGTCCTCAGATATTCTCATGAATTTTCTGTAAATAATGTGTTTCAATTTTAATTTTTTAAAATTTAACCTCTTTGAATGTTAATGGCATGAATTTAAATGATGTTGAATCATTTTCTTTATTCCCCAGTAGGTCACATGATGAAGGATGTGGTTTTCGGTTGGTTTGTGAGAATGGATAATCGGGTGCAGTTACCCATAAACCCCCCAAACTGTTTTTTAAACTAGTTTTCAGTGGCCAAATGATTATTTGACATGACATCTTTCTATCATATTTTTCCATCATTCCTTAGGCAATAACTCTGAAGTGATTAAATTAAATATAATTTTAATTTTTTAAGCTTTATTGTATTTAGAATTAACAGATACCTGGCAACTTTGAAACTCTGGCAATTAGTCAATTAGACTAAATAAAAAAATTGAAAAACATCTTACAGCTAAGATATTGAAGAAATAGCAAGAACTACAGTGTTAAATATAATTGCCGTGTATGCAAGCTTTGGCATTCCACGTAGCCTTGAAAATTTAGCGTGTTTGGCTATGCTAAAAAAACAAAAAGCAAAACCGATACAGGTAATAATTCCAATTTTTTCAATCTTTAATAATGGTGTGTGTATCATTACCATGACTAACGAGGGTACAGGGAGCGAGCGGCCAGGCAGGGGCATCAAAACAGTTCATATTATTCAGACTGTATTTATTCAGCTGCAGGAAGGTCATTATAAACAACTCCCTCCCTCCCCTCCACTCTTTTCCATTTTGTCTTTCTTTCGCTCGTCGATGCTACATCGGCAACAATGGGCGCAGAATTTAAGTGGGCCCCAGCCGGTTGGCAGGGGGGTGCGAGGGGCCGTTTGATGTACCCCTGGAGTGGCTGTGGCGCCGACAGAGCTGGAGCGGCCCGGACTATAAGAGCCCAGGCCCCGTTGATTTCTGAAGCATTAGGCGCTCACGGCATACAAAGGCTAAGCCATAAATAAGCGACTGGCCACCACAATGTGCCAGAAATAATGTTTATCTTTTTGCCGCAAAGCGTCAGCCTTCGTTAGGCCCAGAAAGACCAAGCCGAACGCAGCCAATCAAGACCCTCAGCCTAAAGCCGCCTCCTGTTGGACTATAATAATAATAATAATAATAATAATAATAACAATAACAACAATATGTATTACTGTTGTTCTAGAAATAGACTGAAGATGCAGGATATCCATTTTTTCAGAATGTAATATATTTTTCCCCATATAAGATGAAGATTTGACTTCATGAACGAGACACTTGTAATTTGCACAGTTGGATTTTTTACTAAAGCAGTTCTGGTTAAGTTCTTGTTGAATGGTCCAACAGCAGGCCCCCACCTTTGACTTGAACCAACAACTTTCGGAGTCTTTTCCACAATCTGTAGTGCTACCTACTAAGCCTGGCCTGAAAATAGAAGTATCTGGGAATATCAGGGTGAAGTCAGATTAACTGGGATAATTTGTGCAGTGCTGCTTTATGTGATTTTCTGTCCCAGATTACCTGAGTTCACCCTGTATATTATGAAGCAGAGAATTATTATTTTAGCAGTGAAAACCAACACTGGTAGCTCCTTGTTTAATTATTATACTAAAATTAGCATTGAAGTAAGAAGGCAGTCAAGTTTACAGCATCAGTGAGAGGTAAGTAATGCAGAAACATGAGTAGTTGTCAGTTACTGAATCAACTATCAACGTTAAGCAAAAGTGCTGGCTTCTACCTGGCTCCCGTAAGTATCGGTCAGCTGCAACAACTCCTATTTTGACATTCGTTCCATCCTAACGAATCTTCACGCTGTCGCAGCTGTCGTTCAGGCCACAGTTTCCCGTTTTGAATTTCTCTGCTGGAAGGCCTCACCGTTGACTAGGGCCGACTCGCCTCTCTTTTCCTGGTGCTTTTAGGAAAAGAAAAAGGATTTGAGTTGTGGGCAGACCCATCCTGGCGATGCCCGTGTTTCAGTTTCACCTAGTGGCTTCTTCTGTCCTCAGCCCCTTTCTCAAGGTTAACAGGATGTGGATTTGCCTCAATCTTTCAGCTTCCAGGACTGGAAATGCTTTCCACTTTTTCCATAACCATAAACAATTGTACTTCAAAGCACTTTTATGAAAGATCCAACCCATTTTAGCTTGCTGTTTTTTTTTTATTTTTTGACATAACAGACTACTGCTTCAGCCTTTTGACAATAATTTGCATAGGAGTTATGTTGGGTAGAATTACAAAATCAGACCTAATGAATTTGAAATTGTTTCTCCCGTGTTTTTTTTCCCCGTCTTTTATCAGTGATTTAATTAGAGGAAGGGGGTCCTGCAAAGTTGAGATCTCCATGTGTTTTTTTTTTCTGGAAGGTCATTTTTGTTACAAAACACTAGAATGTAATTCTGTAAATAGTAGTGATGAGACAAATGAGGCCTGTGGTAGGTGGAAGTATTTTGAACTAGCCAATCAACGCTTGCAATAAATGAGACTTCAAAACCCATGGTGGAAAGGAGTATTCTGAACTACCAATCAACGCTGGTGATATTTTGGGATAGTCCTGCTCACCACGGGTTTTGAAGCCTCATTTGTCCAATCATTAGTAAATAGCAGTGACCAATAAAATTTTGAAAATGAACCTTCTATATGCATATGTCAGAGAAAGAACAATTATGATGGTTGCACTGAATATTTGTCAAATCTGCTAACTATAACAGCAATAGCTAACTTGATTCTTGGACCTTTGGCTTTTATGTTTAAATGTATTTTTCTTATATTTAATTTGAGGTTAGAATTAGCAATGTTCTTTAAAGATAAATACGAGGAGTATAATGCTTTTGCTTATAGTCGTTAAATACTATATTTTTAACTTTTGAGATAATTGAGATAATTTGGCCATTTTTTTCATTAAAAGTGAATTATTTGACATGAAAAATAATCTCTGTAATTTAAGTAAATTTGGATTTAAGTAAATACTGTCACAAACAATCTATGGATGGCTAAAACTGTTACTAAAAGGAACTGCAAATATTTATGCAAATATTCAAAAAAGTAAAGAACATTATTATTTTTTGAGTACATATGCAAAGCATTCGAACATCGATTTAAATCGGTTGCAGTGAATTCGTAATAATTCGTATTTGTATGCTTTTTGAAAGTCATGGTATTTGTGAGACAGACGTACTGTATGTCTACTTGGGTTAAAATATGCTGGAAAATGCATCAAATATTGTCCTGTTCATAATTAAAAACAGCAGAAGTGGTTATTCGAGTTCCATTCGATCAGTCTGATTTATATTCTTTGTCCTAAATGTTACTGGCCTCCAGTTACCTTGTGCTCTTTCTGCTGTATGTAATTTGACTTTCCTCATCGCCAGTGTCGTCGTGGTGATCAGGGAGCCGCCATCGTTGGCCTGCGCGCTGTGTGAAAGGATTATGAGTGCCAGTCACCGGGTGGTACTTAAATGAGGAATGGCACGTGTGGTTGTTCTTAAATGCTGAACAATGATACCCAGAGTATGTCAGGTTTCACAGCAGGGGAAGAAGGAAAATGTTAGGCTGCGGAGAGATTTCAAAATTCATGTTAGGGGATAAATTTAGTCGTGACATCATCTTACTTTCTAATGCTCAAGAGTAAGGGGCCACATTTCGAGCTGAGCGATTCGGATGTTGGTGCTGAAAGGCTCGCCGTGCTTTGCGTCGGAACGGGGATGGAAAACACTCGTGTGGTCGTCCGTGAACACTCCTCACGATCCGAACCTTGGATGACGTTCCACGCAGACATCCTCACAAAGGCCAAACCATATGTTTCAAAAGGTCAGGGGAGGGTGCAATCAGATGGAGGCGGGCTGGGGGGCTGTTTCCTCATACGGTCGCCCATTCATGTATGAAAGCACCACGGCCGAGGGAAATGTAATTGCGCGAACACTTTGTGGCGAGCACAATACCGTCATGTAACATTTTAGAAGGTTTGAAAGGATCGCTGGGAAGGCTTTCCGGCGGGCTTGTTGCTGTCTCTGAAGCGAAGCCCTTTTTCCATGAAAATGCAGTCGTTTCGCCTAGGCGTTTCCGCCAGCAGACCAGATTACATCTTAATGGAGCCCAGGAAAATGCTGTTTGTAATGCGACAGAGGCCGTAGGCTGATTACATTACACGTATAATTTCTGCTTACGCGTGTGCTCACATCCGACGCTATTCAACAGCATTCATCCAGAGATAAGCTGACACTAGCTGTTGTTCTTTTTTTTTTTTTTTTTTTGGTTCGGAATTCAGTAGCTTATATATATGATGTGTATCTTTCTACCACACATATTGTTTCATTTTCTAATGAACTTTAATTTATTGATAGTATGGTTTGTCGCGATTTGCAGAGATACCCTTATGATACATGGCGTCCGGGTTTTTTTTTTTTAAAGGATAAAGAGTAGCATTTGCATGCTGTGGAGAAATTGATTGGTAGCAAACGCTTTCTATCAGAGCGCCGTCGTTCTCGGGTTCCACTCGCCTTCTTAGCCGTGTCTCCGAGTAATCAGCACGATTATTTTTCGTGTCATTTGAACGTCTTCCTGCCCAGGCAGGCAGTTGGCGCCATATTGTTTGCTCTTGCGAGGCACTTCCCATAGTGTCTCCTTTAGTGGGAGTCCGTACACCTGTCAAAGCACGTTTCATTTTACTAAGGAATTTGCAAAATTGTGTGTCTCGATGCGTGGATCGCAGCGGGGCCTGGAAACTAGTGCGGGGCCTTTTGATGTAAATATCAGCTGAGCGCATTGATTTATACCTAACAGTAAGAGAACAATAATGATGTATCGAGGGATACGTGCAGTCTTGAACCTTAAATATCACTTTGAAAACCAAAAATCAGACTTAAGGGAAAATTATAATGGAAAATGGGGTGAAATGAAAGGCAAGGGGGCCGTGGCTGCCTCAGAAGACAGGATTTTGTCATGCCGTTTCTTTGGGGTATGATTCTGGGTGGAATTCTCCTTCTTTTATCATATTTTTCACTGTGCCTGGGTTCTGCCAGACTGCCTGAGCAACAGAAGGCAGGCAGTTGTCGTGTTTCATAAGGAAACGGCGAGAGATGGCAGGGCACAAAAGGTTATTCCTTCGACGGGCAGGTCTCGCGCACTTGCATTCTGCTGAGTCGCAGGACGAGTCGGCCTTTCTCATGTCTGGCCTGGCCCCAGTGCTGCCGGTCCTTATTGCTGTTTGCATTAATGTTGGCGAGGACAAAGCCTCCCTTGGACCCGGCATCGAGTGATTGCATTTTATGCTGATGGTGAAGAGGGAGGATGAAAAGTAATAAAAGCCTCCTTGACTGAGGGAGAGGAATTACAGGGATGGAGGTGGAGCGTTTCACCACAAACCACAGTTGGGGTGTTTCTCTGATTTGTTTAATATACCTCCGCTTCTTGAATGTCCATTAAGATGCATTAGTATTGCCACCCTAATGCCACATCGTATGAGTCGCCATGCAACACGCTCCGGCCCCGGCCGCCAAACCAACTCTGCGGAAAGCCACGTGTCAGCAGCCGCATGTCAGAGACCTGCGGAGGAGAGGGGAGTGGCAGTTGGGACACACTCCTTGGCACCTCGGCAAATTTGGCCGTATAAACAAAGCTCTGTGTGGGGAATCATGGCACCTGCTGTCTGGCAGGCCGGTTCATTTGGAACACCCCCCCCCACACACACACACACACACACACCGTAACCACCACCATCACATGACCTGGAAGGTGCCAAGCTGTGACTTTGTCATGTTTACACTTCCCGGGGTCTTGCCAAAACAATCTGAGGGAGGTGCGAAATGGGTTTTTCATGACATGACCATGAATGATTAGTTGAGACACCAGAGCTCTCTCCACGGCCAGGCCTGAGAAAAAAGTGCCACATTTTCCAGTCTGAATCAGACAGGGATAATGGGGCTTATTATCCAGAATGGTATGTGCCAATTAGAGCTACTTCCTGTACCTATCATGCCCAGTGGTACATGCCAACAGGAAGCACTTCTACCCCCTCTCAGATGGGTTGTGTTTTACTTTGTTTCCACATCTGCCTGTTGAGGATGACTATTCGTTGTATCAGCAGTCTGCGCTGTCATCAGCCATCGAGTCCCTACCATTAGTCCGTCGCATGGCTTTCAGATTTACGCTTTTCCAGATTATTTATCTTGTTTTTTTTTATAAAACCGCAGTTCTTAAAGAAAACGCATTGTGGAGAATGAGTTCGCTTAAAGGTCAATGTCAAGAAAATTTAATATTCAATACATACCTTTCTGAATTGATAAAATTTAGCCTATTACCTTTATTGGGGGCAACAAGAAAAAAGAAATGAATTATGATCTCTGAGGGATTCGATGCCACTTTTGCATACATGATTAAAAAACAAAGTCATTGTATGGTTTGGTAATTAGTCACTGCCAAGAGAACCTTTGTGACTAATATGACAATGAGTCAATATTCAGTGGTCAAATTAACATCCAGCAGATGTTTCTGTGCCACAAAACAAAAGCAAGGACTGCACACCTGCCAGGCCTAAACGCGATGGAGATGCCCTGCGCGAAGGCCGTGAAGGCAGCCCGGCTAGCCGTTTGAGTCTCTGCTCTGCAGTGTCGTGGCACCTTGACCAAGCAAATGAAGGCACCGAAATACCCGATTTCAGTGACGGTGGAGCAAAACCCATTATGAGGGAAACAGCTATTGATCAGCGCTGCCTAGATGAAAGCTGGCTTGACAGGCAGAGACAGCGAAAGGGGAGAGGGGGCTCGGTTCAAGGTAGAGATTACTCCCCAGTCAAACTCTGAGCTGCTGGCTCCTGTAACCTGAGGAACACCAGTCATCTTAATCAAAATGAACTACTTTTTGCCTGTCTGATGGAGTACGATCCTTTGGTGGGGTCTGTTGTGAAGGGAGGTTAAATCATTTGAGGAGTTATCCAGGAATACTGCTTCTTTCCCTTGAGAAAAAAGCAGCACCGTTTCAAGAAATCCTAGACTTCGTTTCTGTTGAAAACCATCTAAAAAATGGGAATCTGGTCCTAACCCTCTTGTTATTATTAAGTAACAGTACGTTAGACGTTACCTTTTATTTTCACGCCTGCAAACCGAATGTCAAAAAATCCTTTATTGTATATACACTGAAGATGATAGACTGAGATAATGTACTCAAAATGTGAATGCAGATTGTTTGTTTGTTGTTTAAACAAGGGTGATGCATAGTTGTTGGTGTTAATAAAAATTATGTGATTTACTTCCCCGTGACCTATATGTGCAAAACTTTCCAGTGTTGTCACAGTACGAAATGAATGTATTGTATTACTGATATATAATTATTTTAAATGGCTTGTAGAGTAAATAAAAAACATAAAGTTGTTCAAATTTAAAAATACGCGGTAGTGAAAAACTTACAAGCAACCCCGCATCACTTCAGCAAAATGACATTAATAATATACAACAATATAATAATTATATACAAACTTGTTTTCAGAATATACAGTAGCTGAATAAAATCGCCAGATCTAGTTTAATATCACGGATCGCGCGCAGCCTTACAAGTATTTCAAAATAAAATTTCGATTAAGGTAAATGTAATTAAAAACCGAGATTAAATTTGCATTGTATTTGAGATTAAATGTATATTTTGGACATTTGTGAAACTTCACATTTGCCAGCAAAAAAAAAAGCATGATATAATAAAATGCAATTAAATAAAAAATAGAAATCGATTAGACCCGTACCGAAATACAGTTACATACAATATTTGTCACAAGATTTTTGCATCATCGTTACATAAATGTACGACATGTTTTGATCATGAAATATAGTGAATAACTTTGTCAGGGGCTCGCCATTATCAGTTTGAAATGTTAAAAAAATACCAAATTAAACTACTCGGTGCCACACACGTTAAGGATGTCAATAAGACCACAGGCTAAGTGACACAGTGTTTTAGCGCCTTTCAGTGGCGGAAGGTGTTTACAGGTCAGGCCTGGAATTGGACCCAACAGTCTTTTATGTAATGATCAGTGAAATCAATACGTTTTCAGAAGCTTATTTGTATTTATTGCATTTCACCATTTTGTTATGCGTTAGATTCTCAATGGCAATTACATAATCACGGCTGTAAAAATACAATCCCTAAATTTTGTGACCGTGAATATTATTCATATTTGAAGTGCTTTGTGAGTCGGTGAAACTTTTCCGGTTGAATTTAGACGGTCACAACACGGATTCAGGATGAAGTGGTCACCTAACAGTCTGTGCTCTGAAATGACATGTCCTAAATCCGGCCTGGATTGAACGACCACGGACCAAAAAGCTTGGCTGTCAGAAATAAACTCGTGTGGAAATAAAGTGGTGCATTTAAGCCTGCAAAATATCCGTCTTCACTCCACATTTAAACTATTGCATTATAAAGTAAACAGGCGGCGTCGTTTAAAAGTCATACATTAAGGAACAGCTTCCAGGGAATAGATTAACTGTGAAACTATTCCAATTCAAAGCCTCGCAGAAATACACAAGAAAGTAAAACTGCTACAATAACTTCCTCTCACCTCGCAGATTGCTATGAAAACTATGAAACTCCCATTTTCTTGAGCATAACCCCGGCCGTTTTCAATCACCCCGTGCCGTGGGAATGAGCAATTTGCTGGGGAAAGGGAGGAAATGTTAAACGAGACCATTTGTGGAGAGAAACTCCGACTCTAAAATGGTTTCAGCAAGTTCTGAGGCTTCACTGTCGGAGGTTTAAAAAAGCGGCTTTGCCGATTAAAGACGCAAACGCCGGGCGGGGGGACGAGGAATTCAACAAATCCTTCATTTTTATTTTCAGAATATAATTCACAAATGTCCACATTTTTTTTACTTATCGTCCCTTGCAAAATTAAGTTGAAATTTATTTTCCAATAGATTTTCGTAACCTATTAAAACGTTATTTTCAAAAAAGCAAACTACAAAAATATACATTAAAGGAGCTAATTCATGGCTAAAATATTGCACCCACACGTTTTTTTTTTCAATATTAAAAATGACCGCTAAACAGTTCAAATTGAATTCAAATTACGAGTTTTATTATTTATTATGCCTATGTACAATTCCAAGGAAACAATGTATGACAGCTTAAAACTTACAATGTAAACATATTAAGGTAAATATAAACAGAGCTACATTGAAATGTGCTACTCTTCCCTTCAATTCGTACCTTCAAAAAATTGAAATATAGAATATCTGTGAAATAATTGCTGGTAATTGACTCTGGTAGGCTGTTGTCCATGCATCTATCCCTTATGCATATGAAGAATAGCCTTACCAATGAAACAGATCGCTGAGCCCAATCCTTGCGAAGATCACGTTCGGAAAACTGCCTAATCTCGCATAGCATACGCTTTTCGCTGGCCTCCATCAGCATCTCCACCCGGGTAGACAATCGATAACCATGAAGCCCCCCCCCCCAAGACAGCTACAGGCCGCCTTCAGTCATACCGCGACTTTGGCTAACGACTTTAGTGGCACATTGTTTGACATTCTGTTCCACTATTTAGAACGATCTGAAGTAATTATATTGCTCGAGTATGAAAAAAATGCTATTTTACTTTAATCTGTGGCTACAATACACAGGAAGATTATTATTAGTGCAGTTTTAATTAACCGTTGTGGGGAACACGCACGCATATTTACATCATTTGCCTGAAGAGCGTTATCATAAGTGCCCAATGCATCTTTATTGTCAAACTATGTGCAGGATTTGCATGATTTTAATGCACGTCTATTTTGCAACAAAGAATGTGCTGAATTCAACCCCGAGGGGTAAAATGATTTAAAGGGCGTCGTTCATCAAGGCGCGATTGCTTTTAGAGCAGAACACATCAGTTTGCGTGTGTGAGTTCCTGGGAAATCATCACAAGGCTAAAACTTGAATATAAAAGCCGTAGTGATTCTCCGGGCAAAAGCTCACCTTACACAGGCCTACCATCCGGTTGTTTAAAAAATGAACCTTTTAGCTGCGGTGTGTTGTGCGGGGGAGGGTATCTGTCAGTCACTACGCAGGGAAATACGTTTAAATTTATAAAACCTGTATCTCGTTTCTGTAACGTGGCAGAAATAAAAAACAAGAATATTTTAAAATAAAACGTCGATCCAAAATGATTGATTGCCGTGTTCAGTTATGTGTATTTGTACTGTTCATTTACAAGGTTGATTACATTTTAATTATTAGGAAAATCAGTGGGTATTAAAATGTAATACCACCTTAAAACAATGGCGTTTTTAACTTTTCGGAAATGTAATAAAATGTTATGTATGCAGATGCGTTATAGCTTGTTTCACCTATTATTGTTGCTGCTTTTTATTGATCTGATTCTGATTCGGTATAAAATCACTTAAATGATGGACCGCTGCTGTGTGTGCCTAACCTTCGGGTCGCACGTCAGATCATAATACACCTCAATACACCACATTCATAATACACCACATTCATAATACACCTCAATACACCACGTTCATAATACACCTCAATACACCACATTCATAATACACCACATTCATAATACACCTCAACATACCACATTCATAATACACCTCAATACACCACATTCATAATACACCACAATACACCACATTCATAATACACCACATTCATAATACACCTCAATACACCACGTTCATAATACACCTCAATACACCACATTCATAATACACCTC
Source organism: Gymnarchus niloticus (assembly GCA_009936485.2). Taxonomy (NCBI): domain Eukaryota; kingdom Metazoa; phylum Chordata; class Actinopteri; order Osteoglossiformes; family Gymnarchidae; genus Gymnarchus; species Gymnarchus niloticus. The sequence continues at coordinate 2,505,368 of JAACJT020000095.1, read as the reverse complement.
AACATACCACATTCATAATACACCTCAATACACCACATTCATAATACACCTCAACATACCACATTCATAATACACCACATTCATAATACACCTCAACATACCACATTCATAATACA
>JAACJT020000095.1:2485970-2505152 GCA_009936485.2 Gymnarchus niloticus | reverse complement strand
ATAATACACCTCAACATACCACATTCATAATACACCACATTCATAATACACCTCAACATACCACATTCATAATACACTTCAATACACCACATTCATAATACACCTCAACATACCACATTCATAATACACCACATTCATAATACACCTCAACGTACCACATTCATAATATACCTCAATACACCACATTCATAATACACCTCAACGTACCACATTCATAATATACCTCAATACACCACATTCATAATACACCTCAATATACCACATTCATAATACACCACATTCAATACACCTCATGCTGCCCACTTACTGCTGGGCTGAGAGGAGAACATGTGCAAATGTTTAAAGGAAGGAGCTCTCAGTCTTCCTTTGTAGGAGGACCAACTGACAGCTGGAAACATCTGCTGCATAAAAATAGTGACTGATGACAAAATTATAGGCAGCGTGAGGAGTCGCTGGCTTTGAAAACGAGAGTAAGGTAAAGGGTTCAGCGCCGGGTTCTGCTTCTCGGCATGGCCATAGCAAGAGGTCTCCTGATGTCGGAGAGCAGCCCTGCTTGTGGGCCTGAACCTGTGCTCTGTGGTCTTGAGAGGTCTGTAGTCACTCAGAAGGCTACTGTGACGCCGGGTCTTTGAATCCGTCACCAGGAGTGTCAGCCCTGCTTTAGTCTCTGTAGTTTGCTTGCCCGGCTAGTGTAAAGTAAGAAGCACTCCGCAAAAGATTGCATTGATTTTTGTTTGCTTGTTTGTTTGTTTATCTGTTTGTTTGAATGAGATATACTTCAAAATGTTTTAACATTGACTGATGTGGCCTGGTTTAAAAGATCTCCCTTTTATGAAAGTAATATTTTCATTGGCAAGGCTTTCCAAACAGAACAGACACGTCCCAGGTGGGCTGAACATTTCACTTTCACCCCTGTTTTAGGCATTATGGTCACGAGGCCAACTTAATCAGCATGGACTTCAAAATATAAAAAATATACCGACATCATTCTGACGACACAGTCACGTTCTATAATACGGAAGTTGAACAGTGTCTGTCTTCTCAAAAAGTATGCATGGTTGCACTTTTTTTGCTGAAATACCTGTGAAATGAAAATTGAAATGAAAATGTACTTTAGATTCCTTTTGGGGAAAAAATAGGTTTAGTAAATTCCTTATATACTAAAAACGAACTTCTAAGAATAGGATTGACCGATTTCTAGGTAGGTAAAACTCATTCTCATTATGAAAAGTTTAGTCACAACGTCGTGCCACTGAAATGTTGGTCAACATCGTCCCCTTGTGGAAAAACATAGGACTGTGGCTCAGGCTGGAAAAGACAAGCAGCTGCTGTAAGGACATCCTCTCAGCGTAGTGAAATGATGAACCTCCTACAATTTAATTTAGCATTATTCATAGCTTAAAAATTAAGGACCCAGTTAGGCTTCATTTGGAGGGAAATTTTGTTTGTCCTTAGAGATCCAAGTGTAAATATTTTAACATAAATGACAACATGAATTATGAGGTTTATCTTATCAATTACTCTAATCGATCGGTGAGTTTTAGTGACGTTTTATGGGTCCTGGTATTCAGGTCTGGCTCTTTTATTGTCGAAAGACCGAAAGTTCGGTCCTCACACCTGTATTCTCTTCAAGGTGTAACTGAGCTTGACGCATCACCCATGTATACAACCATAGTACCTCCACGGAAATGGTCATCCCAGCATATTCTAAACCACTTACGTCTGATCTCTGAGCTCACAATTAATACATCTTGCATCATATTTCACCTTTATGCAATTTCCCCCAAAAGCTGAAGAATAGTATTACTCTTATAAGAAACAGGATGTGTGATAGTAAGATCCAGTTTGAATCACATCGTAAACTCGCTTCAGTTGCCTAGATTTCATACACATGCAGTTTTTAAATATTGCATGCAGGACGTTTTATGGTTTGAATTTTGCAAAACGCAGCGACTCAGTGCCTCGTACGAGACGAAACGCACTGCCACTACAGCCCCCCCCCGCCACACGCACACACACTCCCGGGGCCATCTGTTTGTTTTCACGACACCTCCATTCCTCCAGAGGCAGACAGTCAGCTTTCAGCATTCCTGCCGGCGAACAAAGCAGCCCGCCAGCTCATAGATCATAACCCTCGCAGCATCCCTCTAATCTCTGAGTAATGTGATACGCTTCGGCAGTGCCGTGAGAAGCCCTGCTTGATCCGGCAGCAGCACCAGAACTGCTGAGGGCGGTGTGGCAGTAGAAAGAACCGATAGATTTTGTGTCTTTTTTTTATAATAAATGCTTCCTGCCTTTGATGACGGCGTGCGACACGAGTGTGGTTGGAGAGATGCAAGCAGCATCACCTAGAAGGCAAAAGCCAGTGGGACTTCACCCCCTCAGGCCAGCGACACAGTTGTTTTTCAGGATCCATCTAATCATTATATAGGTCCTAGTCGGTCACTAGCAAGCTGTCCGCATAGCTCCATTCATGACTGATTTACACCCTGTTATTGTGTCAGATGTTAACAAGCGAGCAAACAGCCAAGCAAATAAAATTACTCCTCCTCTGTGATTGTCCTAACCCTAGACTAAGGCGTTCTGGAAGCCCACTGTTTCATTGTGCCTTTTTCAAATTTGCAAATCACAGAAGTAAAAGGACATTGCACTTTGAATTTCAAAATTTTGTGTCTGATTGTGCAGAAATGCAACAGGTGTGTGACCGAATCAGGAAGGTGGTGCACGGAGGAAACAGCGACAGCGGCTCTGTAGGCTCCGTCTGTTGACCGCATTCTTACTCCCGAGTGCTCCTCATGTCAGCAACGCCCTGCCCCTGTGCTCATCCCACAGCCCCAGGGGCAGTAAGCATGACCTTCCCTGGGCCCTCACCACAGAGCGCCATGCACCGCGTCTGTCGTTCCTCCTTCCCTTCCCACTGCCTTTACTTTCCCACACTCCTGCCATGCCGACTCGTTGTACTCAAACTCTGCCATAACAATGGCGAAAGATTCCAGGGGCCGGTCCAGAAAGTGGGTTTAACAAATCCCATAGTCAGATCTTCTGACTGGAGCAATTCAGGGAGATTCGGGGAATTGACGGATCCTAAAGTCGGGCTTTGAATTCAATTCTCCGATCAGAATTCAGGTTTGACTATAGGATTTGTTAATTCAACTTGCCTTCTGGATCAGGCCACCATTCCTTCAGAGATAAACAGAGTGCCTGTCAGTTTCTAGAAGATATTTACATAAGTCATTTCTGCAGCCAGTGGGTTTCCTTTTGATGATTTATGTGTCATTCTTCACAAATGTGTTGCATTCAGTAAAGCTGCAATAATCACAAAAATAAAGCACGGCCTTTCTTCCTGTATACAGTGTACGTATCCATATATATCATGATAGAGTCCCATGTAGGCTAATCTTTAAGGACTTTGAAGTCTGGAGTTCTTTCATCTTCCAGTTCTGTGTTTACTTTGGCCGGAGTGTTAATTGGGGCATTCGTGTGGCCCAGAGGAGCTTTACCCTCCGACGGGAGTGATAGAGCGGGAACGGGAGAGAGATTTACGGGGAGAGAAGCGGCGACGCCGTACTCGCCTGCATTCCGAGACAGACGCTCTCTACGCAAAGACAGCCGGAGCCAGGAACACTCCCTCGCAGGGTGAAATGCACGCCGTTCAAAAGGAGTGAGCTGGCAGATTGTGACTCGCCGCTGGAGGGGTACCTGCTCGAACGGCGCCACCGACGGAAATCTGTTTGAACATGAGCCGCCACCTTGGCAACCGAGCTGTGTTGAGAGGATTGCCATGGTGCTCGTCCTGAGCTGACAAAATAACACGTCCCCCATTACTTAAAGAAAAACATACATTTTCTTTTCTAGGCTGGTACTGCCTGCTGCTGTATTTCGATATGCTAATTTGCATTTGCTATCACTTTGGTAGCTAATTATATAAATATTCAAGATCTTCCTCAGATGTTAAATTAAAAAAAATAGAATAGACTTTGACATCTATTTTTCCTAAATTTTCTGTTGTATTTGATGTTGATCTAAGGGGCAACCGCAGTGTGTTCTTAAGGAAGAAGTCATTCTTGTATAAAGGCATTACATTAATGCCGTATGACAAGTGCACAAAGCAGTTAATCTCTGGGAGATTTTTCATCAAGACAGACTCTTATCCACTTCAGACAGATATCTGTCATGTGTCCTTACACGTTTAACATACAGACCCTAATGTCTGGCTGATTTTCTGAGCTGGATTAAGTGTAGGACCCAAGACAGCAGATCCCCATTGCCTACTAATGGTTGTCAGGATTCATAGACAGCCGTTTCTCTCGGGGGGGGGGGGGTCTCACACCCTATAAACCCAAAGCCTAATCACACCAGAGGACCCCAAACAACACCAGCAATAGTGTGGGCTGACCCTTCATTGACCCCAGGGTGTGAGACATTTTAAACTGGACCCACCGCATCGGCACGGCACTTCAAAGCATGGACACCTCGGCCCCCCGTCACACGGAGGCAGCAATGTGACGATGGCTCCCGGGGGGCTGCCTGGCTTATTCTGGGTTCAGGGTGGGAAGTCGACCGAGCCACCACGCAACCATACAAATTCCAGCTGCAGAACGGAAAAAAATGAAACGCACTGACTGAGACAACTGAGCCCTTATGTCGCCTACAAGTCACACTTTCTGACAAATATTAATATCTACAGTAGTTTTACACACTTGGCCAATTCTTAGGCGTTAATCATGTTCACTGAGACCCATATTTTCACTCTAATAAAAATTTGACTAAGTATAAAATTGTATTCATTAGCCTTGTCTATTTTAGATGATTTTTGTTTATGAGTATTGATATTTAAAATACATTTTAAAATAAGGTTTTTAAATTAAAGCTCTCTGCAACCCTGCACCCTGGCTAAAAATTATGGAAGGTGGCTGCATGGTGTAACTTTGACTTGGCATCATGACATTGTAGTTTTCCCTAAATCTTTTACTTTGACGTCTTCTTTAAATGGTAACAAAGGTCCTCATTGAGCTTTCATTGGGTTCTTCAACTTGAAGATAACTGAAGATTAATACATGAGTAGCTTCTAGAATATCGTATTTTTAAACAATGGGAGTTTTAACCACAGACACCACGTTGACTCCATTGCAGCCTCACATCTCTAGGACTGTGGTTTGATACTGGCCACAGTGTTGAGTTTGGTGCATATTTGGTGGAGTGTTGATCCTGAGTGTGTGCAAAAGCGAGCGTGCGTGCGTGCGTATTCCCTGCCAAACCTCCTGAGAACAGCCCCAGATTATTGTGAGCAAAACTGGACAAGCAGCTCAAGAAAATGAACAGAAATGCCCCAGCTTGGCCATTTCAGTGGTAGGTACATTGTGTTTTTTTTAAACTAACGCTAAAGTTTTTCCTCCTTTGGCACATTTTTGGGTTTCCATGGCAGCCAAAGACTCTGAAGGAAAGGTGACACACTGGTACAAGTGCAATTTTCTTCCCAGTCCACGGATTGTTCTGGAATAGACTAACACAGCTCGCAAAGAGAACAGCTGAATATTGTTGGGCTAATAAGCCATTTGTGAAGGCTATTCGGTTAGACCCCCCCTGCCCAATGCTCCTGTCATTTCCCCGTCACAATGGCCATTAGTGGTTCTGCGGTTTGACTTGCATATCAGACCCTCTATAGATTGACCTCAATCCCAGTGACAATGGACTTGGTGCTTGACCTTCTTCCCTCTAATTTCTTCAGCCTTTAGGTTGCTCCAAGGCTATTTCATTATAAAGGCTGACATCGAAATTGGTCGCTTTTGTCTGACTCGACCCCGATCTTTAAATAGATCTTTGTCCTTGGTCCGGCTTTCAAATTAGGTTGGACTGGTGCGCGAGAGACCATTTCCACTTAGTTCTGCATTAGGAAAAACTCCCCAGTGTAGGTGAAGCATCTTCCTATAAACACAGAATGAACCCTGAAAAACATGCCCTTTTCATTGTAGCCCTTTCTCCTTTTACTTGCTACTACTGAAATGCCCCATTAACCCATTAATCCCATCATAGTCCCCAACAATGCACCACCATGTCCAGCCCATCACAAGTAACGGGGGAGGGGTGGGTGGAGACCACCACAGATCTCTATCATCTGCTCTGTGGTTCACGTGCCTTTTTTTCGTTCCGCAGGTTGTGGACTCCATGTTTCGATGTACCATTTGGAGAACAGCAGAACCGCACCACCAAAAGAACCGAGTTGTGTTCTCCGAGATTCCTCACGGCAGGTGGCCCAAAGCAGTCGAACCCGGATCATTGTGTTAGGACTCACGGCACCGGAATAGTCTTGACCTGACCACGAGACCCTCAGGACAGTCAGTTGGCACACGCCCAGTCATCACTGTGTTCCACGAGTATCTTTAGCTAACGGGTCCCATGCGACGCGGCTCTGTTATTGAATCAAAGGCGCCGTGGTCACACAGGCACGGTGACATGGCCTTCCTTCGGTGCCGCTCTGACGGCTGGCTCGCCACCTGCCTCGGCAAACACGCCCCCACGTTTCCATTCCCCACCGCTCCGTGGTCTCCATGCCAACAATGTAAACACACAGCTGTTACCGCCAAAGCCTGATCTGTCACACACTACATATACGGAGACGCAAATAGCACATAACGAAAATGAAAAATTCATTTAAGGCAAAGTACATTGATTTTTCGATAATTTAATAATTTACTAAAAAAGAGTGTAAAAGATACAGTTCTTTTCCCCAAGATAGATCTGACTGATATTGATATCCAAAATGATAACGAAGTATCAAATTTGCAAACTCGATGTCTTTTTTTCCTTAGTGTACTTCCTCTGTAATACACCAACCCTAACCCAGCAATCCTCAGCCCGGCAACTGACAGATTTTTTTTGTGTTTTTTTTTTTAAAAAGTCCACTGCGAAAATGCTTCATAGGAATCACATATGATAAAATAAATCAAACCAGCATGAAATATACAGCTTTCAGAGTTTCCAAAAATGTAGCTCAAATGGGTGTGTGTACAAACATGCAAGGGTTTATACAAACAGGAAGCAGGTGGAGAAACAGGAAGTTCAATGGTTTTGATTTACAACTTTTAAAACCACCACTAAAATAATGCATATTAGTTAAACATACAATACATTTTAATGCTCAAATGCATACTTTTATATCTATTGCCTATTTCAAGTTTATTTTGCAGAAAAAAAATCATAAATATATCTGCATTATTTAGCTCCTTAACTTAAATCATTAAATAAAAAGCTAAAAGACAACATTTCTTGATAGTAACCATAACAATACAAAAGTATAGGAAACTAAAATGCAATATCTTTGATAACATGTATATTTCTTGATTTTTTCATGAGAATTTCAGGAACAGACCTTCCCCCTCATGTGGCTGATTTAAGGAGGTATATATATCTATATATAATATAATATATATTAGGGCTAAGCAAAAACTAGCTAGCAACAACACAGCTGGTTGTTAACTGTGCTAAAGAGCGCCGATCAGACGATCAAAATAGAATGTTGTTTGTATATATTCATTTAAAACGGTCTTTAGCATGTGTCGGAGCGGCAGCGAAGTAGTAAGGACTCCAAGCGACACACACCTTAGGGCGTACGGAGCGGCACGCCAGCCGACTGACGAACACGAACGCGTGCCTTCGAAACCGTTTTCCGCTATTCGAAACGTACCACGGCTGGGGACTAGCCAATACGAATGCATGCTGCGATTCGCACGTTCGCCGCTCGGTCAAGCTAACGTTTAGGTAAAAGTTCCCTGAAGATTGTGTGTGTGAAAAAATAAAGAAAATCAATTAGCTGATTGCCCCAGTTGTTTAGCCCTAATATATACTGTATGCATTTATGTTAATAAATGCCGTATATACAAAGACGTGTATATATGGCATCTGACCAACTTTTCAAATTTTTCAAAAAATTTTCTGATTGCAAAGCTGCTTTAATTAAATTTGGAGGCCTTGTTTTTTTAACTTCAATTTTTCTGTTTTAATTATTAAAATAATTTCAATTCTTTGTAAACGTCAGTTTTACAATATACACAATTACACAATTTTTTTGGGTTCATTTCTCAAAAAAAAAAATCAGTCCATCGCATTTGCATCTATAAGAGTAAAACAGTCACTTGGGAGAGTAGGGGAAAGTGCCTTTATCGAAAGTTCATCCTCAGAGGTGGGAGAACTCTGTGTCCTCTGGCGTGATGTTGGAGTGGATGCTGTTAGTAGCACGTTAGCAAAGTACGATAAAATATAAACAGGATAACGCGTCGCTGGAGGAGGAGAGGAGCCGGCCATGGCTCGGAATTTCGCTCGTCGGGACGGAGGAAGGTGAAGAGATGACCACGGTTCTGAATCTGGAGGCTTTGGTCCTTAACGCTGGTATAACCGTACCCGGGGGGTGGGGGGTGGCAGCTCTGTGGTAAAGGGTAACACTGGCCGCACCTGCCTCTGGTTTCAGAGACATGCTGGGTTTCTAGAGGGACATGGGGGGGATGTGGGTGATCCAAGTACACATCCCCTCTCGCTGCATGGACGAGACAAAGGACCGTTCCATTGAGCCCCGCTTCCTCCACTTGCCTGACGCGCCACATGTACTGAGTCGATGGCGAGTCTGTCCTAGGGTGTCAGACACGTGCTTGATCTATCTGACCAAACACTTTCTCTGAGTTTAAACATCTTCAGGGAACAACTCCCAGTTACCTCTAATCGCTCGCCATCCCCAGCTACTGACTTTAAAGATGAATAATCCGGAGTCCGTTTCACGGCTGCGCCATCAACAGTGAGCATTACTACGTTCTACCGACAGCAGCCATTCTGTACAAGGGCATTCTGGGTACGAGACCAAGATGGAAGATGCAACCCGCCGTCTCCCTGAGTATCTCTCCAGCAGTGTCCAAAACGGGCCAAAAGACAAGTTGCATCTCCGGTGTGTTTCCGAGTTGCGGAAGTGGCGGTATGTCAGGTGACCCAAAAAAAAAAAAAAATCTCCAGGAATCCTCGTCGATTGGCCGAAAGGGACTCAGGTGTTCCACCGCCTCAACCCACGTTCCTCCCATTTTAAGTCTACAACAGGTTAAGTATGGCGTTGTACATCTGTGTAAGAACAGCCAGATGCACAGGCAGGCAGGAACGACGGTCTTGGGTTGCAGGACTGCAGGTCAGCCAGGAGAGGGCATTGTACTGCTCCAACACAAACCTTCAAAACATAGCGAAAGGGAAAAAAAAAAAATCTGAAGTACATTTTACTGATAATTCAAATGTACCATCAATTTCTTACTTCAGTTTTTTCCCAAAACAACATGTAGTGTTTCACTCCCATATATATAACTGGATGTTTAACTGGGGCACATCAAACAAACTATCAAAGACAGCGGAGTACAACTCGAGAGGCCCTCCTGTTTACAGCCTTAATCACCAAACCTCCCGCCGTGCATGTGCTTCATTAGCTACCTCTCTGCCGCTCGATACACAACCAGCACCGAGAAAAGCAAGCCTGACGGGACATTTGAGGCTTTAGTGCCGTTACCATCGACGGTCTCATGGCAACAAGCAACAGCAGAAAAGACCTAATGTCATTTTTCAAAAAAGAAAAGTGCACTTCACGCATCCTCACGTAACGAGACTCGAGCTGGCTAAGAGAGCAGCTTTAACTACCGACGGGTTTTCCAGAGGAGCAGAAGAGCCACCTCTGTCACCGACTACAGCCCCCTGGTGGAGTGGAGTACCTGAGCACGTCCGAGGTGGTCTTTGAGTCCAGGGGGTGGGGGCTCCGCTGGGAGGTTTTGTTCGACAGGAGCTCGTCCGTTTGGGCAATGGAGATGTGATGATGGAGGGACGCCTGAGTGGGGGCAAGACAAGGAGGGGGTTTGGGGCAGACTGACAGGGCTGCTTCAGCGTGACACCACTGCGAGGAACCTACGGCTTTACGCCAACGTTGAAAGTGACGTTAAACTACGTTGTAAACATTAAGCAGAATCATGCAGATGTATTCCAGCAACCGTTTTTAAGAACCTTTTTGCCCTCAGTGTAACCTTTCTGGAAAGAGGATGGTATAGTTATAGTGAACAAAAACGATCAAAGCTGTTGCTTTCAGAAGCTGGTGTCAAGTCGCATCCACGGATAAATAATGAAACATGAAGACAGTGGGATCACGATTCATAATTAACATGATTACTCAGCTCCTGATTCATTATGGCACTTACTCAGCAAACAAACTCACAGGAAAGCCTGTCTCCACTTTCATTTTAATGTTTAACTTTTCAGGGGGAGGCAGAAGACTTACATGCAAATAGGTAGCTAAATCAACAGAATTGCATTAAAACTCAAACTAGCTTAATAGTTTCTTTCCCTTGAGTACCACTCTGCTCGCTTAGCTGACACAGTAATTAAACGTGATACGCGCAGAAGTGAAATGTGTGGAACGCTGACAGCCTTCGCGAAGTGGGGCGGCAAGGGTGCTTACTTTGAGAAAGAGCGGACATTGGTTCTGAGCCTGAGGACAGGAGGCCCAGAACCAGTGAGGCAGGTCCTCGGCCCGGGCGGTGGAGACATAGTAGCCCAGGGCCAGCGGCTGCTGCTTCAGCTCCTCTGGGGCCTCCCGAGATAGCAGCCTCTCACCCTGACTCTGAGGAAACGGAGGCAGTGAGGGCAGACACCCGTCAGGCCCAGCTTTACCATACGCTGTTCGCCGCTTGTACTGGTCTGTCGGAACTCTTCGGGCTTCGCGTTACCTATCCTGCTCTCCGCGAAACATACACATTGAAGCGAGAGCACTGCTTGAGGTCAGAGCGCACGGTCAGCTGTTTCTCTGCTGGCCCTGGAGCCGTGTTAGGTTAAAGGGCCTTACTTAAGGGCTCAAAGGTGATACGGATATCGACGGCCAAGGGATTGAAGCCAGTGACATTCCGAACACGGCTTCCAAACCAGCAAGCCGTACACCGAGTACTAAGCGCGTAATCATTTCCGGTCTGTGCTGTGTGTATAAAGAGCAAGTGGGGCAGGTGGCATAACGGAGCAGAGGGATGGGGCTGCCTGGCAGGGAGAGGCTGTACGCACTTCGGCGGAAGACGTACGACATGTGAAGTTCATTTATAAAAACTGCAAATGAGCTAGCAGCGAGTAATAAAGCGTGGCAGCCACCCGCAGCACCGTCACGGAGGGGGCACGTCCCTCAGCCACAGACTTCAGAGTCTGTGAGTCACCGGCTCTCCGCGGGGTGAGAAGCTACAGCTGAGACGTTAACGCCACGATTATTCAGCCTGGTATTAATTATTCTGCTTAATCAGGAAGGTGAGGCTTGAAGTGTGAGATAAAAGGTCAACAGAACAGCGCGCCTCAACCCTCACCTATTCAGGTGAAGTAGGGAGAGACGAAAATGAGCAGTTATAGGTTACATTTCCAGCTTAGCCTCACAGTATAATTACAGAGGTGCTTTTTAACAAGATAGCAGGGATGTGTCATCCTCTAGCCTGTCAGCAGGGGGCCTCACCGCCACCTCTGGCACCCTGCACTCACTCGGTTGTGCTGGAAGTGAGTCCCGCCCCCACAGGGGGACCCGGGCGAGGGCACGGGGGAGGTGTTCGGGGACGGGTGCAGGTTGATCAGCATCATATCGTGTCCGATGTCGTTCTCCAGCTCGTCGGGGAAGGGCAGGTCAAACAGGTCTAGAGGTGCACATGAAGTCACATGCTAGTTAGCGCAGGCCTTGGCCTGTCCTGACTCACGTTAAAGGTAAACTGATCTGCCAAAGATACCCTGACACAATAGCGCCACCTGCCTCTAAAAACTGGTACTGGATAATAATCCCAAATTAAGCCTTGAAAAAGTTGAGCTCTATCAACCTAAAATCACCATCACAGCACAAAATGCCACTTGATATATCAAGACATTACATGTGGATCCATCATTATCTATTAGGATTTTAAGTACGTCCAATATAAAATACTTTTACAAGTATTCTCAGTCACATGTAAGGAGGACGTAGGTATAATGCAAGCTGGACTTAATCTAAAACGGAGTTGGCTGCTTTCACAAGGTTCCTGCCTCACTGGAGGACAGCTGGGAGTGTGAGAATGTATGCTCTGTAGGGGGAGCTAAAAAGAGAGAGAGAAAGGCTGGATCACCAGTACCGGGGTTGTCCTCGGTGGGGTACGTGCCGGGGGCCACCTGCGTGGTGGCGGAGGTGGGGAAGACCAGGATGTGGGTGCAGGAGGCATCCTGTGGGGTGTTCAGCTGCGAGGTCTGCAGGTTGAGTGCCGTGCTCCGGCCAAAGACCGAGCCCATGGTCACGGCGTCTGTGGAGACACGGTAATGGCACGGTCGTCACGGCAGCGAGTCCTGCAGGGGCGACTCTATAGATGCCAAGGCCGCAGATATGGCACTGAGCCGTCCGTGGACGTCAAGATGCCACAGCGCTAGGGAGTTCCGATGCAAGACGATCTGCCCCTTCCTACCCTGCCCCATTTGGCCACGCCCCTTCCCACCCAGTTCATTCATGCCCCGCCCCCTCACCTGGCATCACCACGAAGGAGCCCTGTGGCTCCATGGCAACCAGGCAGGCGCTGAGAATGGAGGGGGAGTCGGTGGCGGAGATGCCACACATCCGGCAGGCCTCCCGCAGCTGATGGCTGATGGAGTGCAGGGAGTGCTCCCCTAGAAGTACACTCCAGTCTGGGGGTGGGGAGAAGAAGGGAAGCATGCAGACCACACCTAGGGAGAGCGGCACCCTCGCTGGAGGGCTACACGACTTCAATAGCTGCTTAAACACATACAAAATTACAAGAATTCCAAACAAGACAATCTTGGTCAAAAACTGAAAATAAGTTGTCTTTTTAAAAGAAAGCTACATTTCTCAGAATCATATCTGGAAACGTATCTATTCATGCAAGGTTTAAAGTATATACTTTTCAAATGTGTATGTGAGAGATTTAAACAAGGCTTCATTAGAGAGGTCCAGCACTTAAAAAAAAAAAAGCATACTTGGATTCGTACTCTCACACATTACCGAGGGGAAAAAATTAATAAATCAACAAACTGGTCATAGAAAAATCTGCCTGACAAAAAGACAGTACCCTTCAGCTCTCCATGGCCAAGGCGTCCCAGCCGGCCAATCACAATCCTCCAAGGTAACGAGGTCATCTGGATGATGCCAACGCACCACTCCCACACCTTCTGCAGCCCAATTTTTCTGGGGGAGACCTTGGACTTTCGAGCCCTGAGGGGTGTGCAGAAATAGCACAGAAATGAGAGAGGAAGAGTGAGGAAGACAGAGACTTATCACACCTTACTGTACTTTGAATTTTTCACACATAGTCTGGAAGGGATATGTAATGTTTACAGTTCCCAGCCTTTATTGTTACCTAAGCCTCCTTGGCAATTTAGCTGACACTAGCTTAACTCTCGCTGTGTTTTATCTGCTTATTCTCAGCCACTCTGTGGACTGAGGCTCCATTCATCTCTCCAGCATCCACCCCTGGATCTCCACACGTACCTGTTGGGCATGTCAATGTTAATGACGCAGGTCTCAAGCAGCTCCCCCTGCTGGTCAGTGCAGGACACCAGAATCCACCGCTGGTCGTGCGACAGGCAGTAGCCCACGAAGAGCACGCCGTATCGAGCGGCCCCCTCTGCCCAGGCCTCGCCGGACTCCGGTTGCTTGCTACGCGTGGGGCCCAGGACGAACGGTGGAGAATACAGCTGGAAGGGACTGGGGTGCTATGAACGAGCCAGTAATTGAGAGGGAGAGAGACAGAGAGAAAATGTGTCGATGCATTTCATTGGCTAAGCCCCATTAGACTTCCCTTCCACCTAATCAGATTTCAATAGATACCATAAAGGGACTTGAGAGAAGTGCTTTAATAAAATTATGCAGTTCATATTTTACACCAAAAGACACAAAGAACTAAAACAAGAGGCCTCCTGCAGTCTAACACACCTGCGTTCAACCAAAATAACGCCAACAGATGGACGCGCTAATCACGAGCCGCCCCACGGAGCATGATTAAACAATTAAACAATTAACAGTTGGCTGAAAACGTCGCACTGATATTAAAGCACAGCTGCTGCAGGAACAGAACTGGCTGAATTTTCGGGCCCAGGACACTCTGGAGCACCAAACTGAACAAGCATAAGTTAGAGCTCACTGAGAAGTCAGCTGACGTCTGTGTGCTCGATACTGCCACCCTGGTGTCCAAGAAAGGTCACTGCAACTTGACTCAGAGAGCAACAGTTCATCCTTACAAATGATCGTATCCTTTGTATATGTTGATTGTACAGCAGATACGTTTACAGGAGGCCAGTTAAGGAGTACATGTTTTTTTTTTTTGGTAACATTTTTATTGAAGCTTTTCAAATCTTCAAAAAGTCCTCTGGAAAAGCTAGAAACTGCAAACTTTCAGCAAAAAAACCCAAATCCTTTTATTTTAAGCCATTTCTAGGTAAAGTAAATCTTGGTAATAGTGTACGGGTTCCGTACTTCACGGTGTTCCTTCTGTGTGTGGACACCTGACCAATTGTACACAAACATGCGTGTGCACAGAGTACCGATCAGCATGCCCAGCTTGGGGGTGGGTCATACCTCTGGGTCCCGCAGAACCGCGTTGACGGCGGAGGCAGGACCGAAGCCCGTCAGGGACTTGACGTGTGTCTGCGTGGGAAGCAGGCGGCGACACTGCGAGTAGGCGGAGAAGGCGAGCGATCGCAGGTGCTGCAGGTAGAGGGGGCTCTCCCCACTGGCCGGACGCAGCAGGTACTGACAGGGCACCACCTGGAGATAGCATGGCGCCGGCACACTTCAGAATAGAACTTAACAACAATGCAATACAGATCAACGGAGAACGAACCACTGTAACGGGGGACTGTTTTACACGATGAGTCACTACAGCTAACTATAACAATAAGCTAGCATTCTGTTCATTAGTCACCTTAATCCTAACCTGGCAAACAGCGTATCGTGTTGAATGCAGTTCCTGATGCAAGTCTATAGGGGGCGTGCCATGCTACGTCGAGGGGTGCTTTGTACCTGCAGCACCAGCGCCGCCTGCAGGCTCTCGGGCAGCTCGCGCACCATCTCCGCGTAGCAGCGCAGCAGGCCCAGCAGCCACACGCCGTCTGGCTCCGCCTCCCCGTCACCACGCCCCCCGCCACCACCCCCACACAGAAACGGGTTCACCAGGTAGAGCACGATGGCGGGCGGGTGGGCGTGGCCGTCCGCCGAATCCGGAATAGTGGGCACACCGATGCGCTCCCTCTCGGCCGAGCTGCAGGGGTGGAAGTTAACATTCGTTCCAGGTTGCCTTCTTGACGTACGGTGACTGCCGTGTTACGGCTGTCGGTCTCACCTGTCTGTTCCGTCCCCCGCCATCCCCGCAGGGACGTTCTGGCCATTCTTGGTCTCTGGGGCATCTCCTTGTACGCTCTCAGCTCCGGCCGGCTGGCTGGGAGTCGCCCCCGCCGGCGTCGGGGTGCCGTCTACGCCCGAAGATGGTGCGGAGCCGTCCGGCGCCCCGGAGGCAGGGGTGGTTTGGCTGGAGGTGGCAGGCTGGGAGGTGGGAGCCGCTGGAGCTGGCGGGGACTGAGGACTGGGAGGTAGGAGGAGACTGGCATCTAGGGAGAGGGCTGCCAGCTGCGGGGCTGCAACAGGGGCCACAGCAGAGGTTAGAGGGCCCGACTCTTCAGGGATCAACCACTGAACTGCCAAAGGAAGGTGCGGAAGGGGAGGCAACGATCGGCCGAAAGAGGGAAACTGCGAGGGACAGAGAGGAGAGAGGGAGGGCAGGGGACCATTTGGGAGGAGACGAGCAAATCTCACCCAGCTGCTGCCGGCAGGCATGAGCGTAAAGCTTCAGCTTGGTGATGTTGCCGTCCGGCTGCTGTCCTGACCACGGCTCCGTGAACCACTGCTCGGCCGTCTCCTCCGCCAGGGCCTGGGGGCTAAGAGCACCGACTCGCACGATTCCGTCCCGGGACACCTTCGCCAGCGGCCGGTGCTTCCCCAGGCGGCAGGTCTGAGGGCACGGGGAGACAGGGGCACTGAGAACCATCTCTAAATTTAAAGTGCAATGGAGGTCGGCACCATTTTGAGAAAGGCTAATCTCCGGAAGTTTCCAGTGTTACACATTAGCATGGGTGCACTACCATCCATGGTACATCCAGCCACCCCCCTCACCTCGTATACGGCGCTGAGCTCCTTGAAGAAGAGGACGGCACCGGCCAGCAGGGCCTCGCTGTCGGGACACAGCACCAGGAAGACAACGTCCCGTGGACCTCCGTATGGCTCTAGAAGCAGCTTCTCCCAGAAGGGCAGCGCCAGGGGGGACAGCGCCAGGAAGTCGCGATCGTGGCCCAACAGGAGGGTGGGGATGGGCAGCGGCTCCGGGGACTCCTCAGAGCCTGGGGGGGGGGGGACCGCGGTTACAGAAGACCCTGCTCTTGGCTTGGCGGCGAAGGGGTAAGGCTGGGCTGTCGACTCACCGTAGGAGCCTCGGCCCGCCATCTTGTGGAACTGCTGCCAGGTGAGCGGGCCCTGAACGTGCTGGATGTTGTCCCAGGTCCGGCCCGTCCGCTTCTTCTGAATGGCGTCCTGCAGGAAAGGCTGCAGGGAGAGGAGCATGCGGACCACGTCCTGGGAGGACAGCATGCTGATGTCCAGCACTGCAGGGCAACACACACAAACAGACACACACACAGAGAGAGCGTCAGGCAGTTGTCACCACTTCCCAGGTAAGCAGATCTGCATGGTGGCGAGTCTCGCTCTGACTTGACTGCAGCTGAGGGGGTCAGCAGCAACTACTCCTCTCGGGTGATTAAAATGCTTCTCGTCAGCAACCTCCAACTTGGGGGGGTCAATCTGGTACATTAACAGGAGGAAGCGTACCCTTCTGATCGTGAAACCAAACTTGGGATCCCAGTGGGCACTGCTCTTATACCTGCTATAAGGCGATTAGCAGTTCTTCAGGGATACTTTAACAAGCTGATGGACTGGCAACCAGATGTTCAGGTATAAGAGCAGTGCTCTCTGTGATGGAGGTTACAATTTAGTGTATAATCGACAAAACCCAGCTTACAAACTAGGCATGCAACTAATTAAAGATCAGTGCCAGGAACACTCCAAACCCAGGTTCGAAGGACACCCCCCCCGAGTATTTGTGGCAGGGGCCTTACAGCAGTTGTGGGGCCAGGAGTGCAGGCTGGTGCTCCTGACGACAGCCGGGTCCACCTTCCCCCCAGCTGGGTTGTCCACGTACTGCTGGCCCTGCACCAGGGCATTGTAGCACTCGGCGCAGGCATCGCCGCCATCCGCCCACAGCTTGTCCGCTGCCCAGCTTTGCAGCAGAGGCTCCTTGCGGCTGCGGCAGGAGCAGGCGGGGGGGAGGTGTAGGGAGGCCAGGGAGACGATTGGCCGTGAGCACTGCTCCTGGAGGAGGAGCAGCAGCGAGGCGGGGGCATCCTGGGACCTCCGCGAGGCGGGGTCGCTGATGGGTGCCGTCCTCCGGCACAGGGCCAGTCTCCTCTCAGCGGCCCGGCCCACCTCGGAGCCCCAACCAAAGATGTCGAGCTCATCCTCGAGGAACAGGCCGGTGCCGTGGGCTAGGCGGCGGTTGACGATGGCACTGAAGCCACACATGCAGCGGTACTGGTCCTCACGTGTGGAGTCGGGGATGTAGAGGCCCACGTCGGCGCCCTTGACATTCATGTTACAGGCGCAGATGCAGCAGCTGTCAAAGTTGCGGTCCTTGAACACGTTGAGCACCGAGTCGGACAGCAGTAGTACGGAGTAGAGGCTGTGGGCCTCCGGCAGACAGGGCGGCGCCAGAGGCTCCACCGAGCTCAGCGGCCGGCTGGTAGAAGGTGTGGATGCCGGTGAGCTCAGCTCTGTGCCCTCCTGCTTCACCGAGCCCTGCCCGCTCGCCGTGCCCATGCCACGGGGGGTGCGCGGTGTGCGTGGTGTGGGGACCGAGAACCGTGGCGTGGCGGGAGATGGCAGCACCCCACCAGCTCCTCCCACAAAGGCAGGGCATGTGCTCGCCTGAGCATAGTCCTGCTCTAGCATGCTGTTGACACTCGGCACGTTTCTGGAAAACAGAAGGGGGGATGGGGTGTCACAGCTTCCCATCCCACACTTCACCACGGCCAGCTATCGACCACGTTAGGTAATTAGTGGTAGACATCCCGTGCACACGATGTTTTTCTCACGCACTCTCTGTTGTTTTAAATGTTACCCCCACTGATTTTTTTAGAAATCTAATGCTTGGAAATCAGGCTAAACACAACTCACCATGTCGCCAAAAACGACCCATGCTCATACTGCCACTTGGTGGCCAATCAGGGTAAGTGCGGCCCACAGGGACACTTACACATATCCGTCTCGGCTGTATGGCACCTGCGGTGGTAGGGCCAGGTGTTCCATCTTGGGTGGGAGGGCCCAGGAGGGACGATAGTAGCAGTTCTCAGGGATCTTGAGGGGGGGCAGGCACAGGCTGGGGAGGTTGCGGAGGTGGGTGAACATGGAGCAGCCGGGCAGAGGCTGGACGGTGGGGACGCGATAGACAAACGAGAAATCCTGAAGGAGAGGAGCAAGAGGACAATGAGGCTCTGCTCAAAGCAGGAAGCTCTTAAATCATGAGGTAAACCTGCTGGTAAAATCATGAGGTAAACTAACTATAACCACTGTTACATTGTTTTATATTTAGTTACACAGTTGGACGTTTCATAATGATAAGCCATTTGTACAAGTACAGGTACATAGGAATTCTTTAGATTTCACATATCCCATCGTGCTCTCCATGAGACACACACACACACACACACACACACACACACACACCATTTATCTGGGGCCCCTGTAACAATACTTGGGGTTAAAGGCCCCGGCAGTGACTGGGATATGACTACTCTGCTGACCCAGGGATTCAAACTGGTGACCTTCCTGACATGGGCACAGACACCGAAAATACAGAGACCCACACCAAAGCAATGGACTCAGAGCACCTCACTCAAGGGTACAACCGAATAGCCTTTTCTGGGACTTGAATCAACAGCCAATATGTGTAAATTCATAACCGGTCTATGAGCTGCTTTGTTGTTTAGTCACGCACTCGTTTCCAACTCTTCGCGACTCCATGGACCACAGCACGCCAGGCCGCCCTGTCCTCCACCGCCTCTCGGAGCCTGCCCAAA
>JAACJT020000095.1:2459198-2470035 GCA_009936485.2 Gymnarchus niloticus | reverse complement strand
AAAAAAAAAAAAAAAAAGAAAAAAAAAAAAGGAGGAGGGGGGGGGGGGGGGGGGAAATTCCCTGGTAACCATGGCAACACTCACAGTAAGAACACAGTTGCCCAACATCTAGCTGCACCCTCCCCACCCATCCTCCTCGTCTCCATCGCTTCCCAGCCCCACCCCCCTTCCCTCCTCTTCAGCTCCAGGGCTCAGACAGAAAGCACAACTCCAGCCAGATATTCTACAGGGAGAAGGGCTCCAACAGCATGCCAAGTCTCCAGCAAAATCCACCTCATTAGCTCGCCCCCTTCTCCCTCTCTCTCTCACTCTCTCTTTGAGATTCCTTCGTCGTGCTGGCGATTTCCAGCGACTTCTCCCGCTCGCTGCTCCAGGCCCTTTCCAAGGGGCCGCGACCCCGGCCCACACACCCTCCGTGCCCCCCTCTCCCAACCCACCCCCACCCCTCCGGGGGCTTCAGTCACCGGTGCTGACGGAATCTCCAGCTGGCTCCTCCCACCCCACATCGCCACGGAAACACAAGAATGCCCTTCATCCCAGTCAGGCAGCTTGGCCACCTCCCCCTGCCGGCCCCTCCCTACGCCTCACTTCGGTCCAGCCAATCCCAGCGAGCAGTCCTTCCCGGGTCCACCGTCTCTGAGAGGTACCATCGGGCAGTGTTAAAGAACTCACTCGTCCCCATTCGCCATCGACCCGGATCTACGGATCCCTTGATCTTTTATAAATAACTAAATGAAGCTGCAACTCATCTCTGCCAAAGCTTCAGCTTATCTTTTGTGATCTTTTTAAGAACTTAATGACACCTAGCCTACTCTCTACACCATTCATGTTTTCCCATTTTTGCGGGGCTGCAATCGGCAGGGCAAAGACAGATGGACACTGATTGAAGATGAGGGGCAGGTGGGGGGGGTGACCCCAATCGCTCAGAGCTTCACGGGTTCAGTTGAGTGGGAGACGAGCTGTCGGGGGGGCATCTACACCCCGACTCTCCCCGTCTCTCTCACTTTTACCGATGTGAACAGAGGAATGATGATAATCAGAGAAAAGAAGGAAAAATGCAGGGGGGGGGGGGGGGAAAGAAAGGGACGTGCGACTTGTTCGAACTCGTTTGTTCTGGGAACATGCTGCGGGTGTAGGAGTAGCACAGGGAAAGTGCACGTTCACCCATACGGCGAACATGCTCGGTAAGTGCGTTAACTCTGTAGGCCACGCCCCCCCAGGTCCACACAACGCCACACAGATGACTTGTGACGGAACTGGGTCGTGCCTCTTACCCTCAGCCAAGCTCTGCCTCCCATGCAATAGCCACCTCCCATCACAAGGGGGAGCCCAGGCCAACACAAGCCACACAAAGGCTGCTGCTGACTGAGGCAGGAAGGGAGCTTCTTTGACTGGGCGTGTGTGTTTGTGTAATTTAACACATTTTAAGTAATCAATGAATACTGGGTTAGCTTAATAACACCCCACCTAACAATGCCAGTGCTGAGGTGGAAGGCCAGCACCATAATTAGAACATTGACCACACTGGATAAAGACTCTGGGGTCACTATGACAGCCAACGGGCATCAATGTTCTGGGGAGGGGGGGGGGGCAGAAATGGTCAATTTGATCTGTTAGCTCAAAGTTCAGGCCACATGCAGAAAGAACATATGTACCGTAAATATAAACAATACCTACACGAACACAAATAAACACGGACAGACCCTGACAAATGATGGAAAGCCAGTAGGCCACCTTGATTTTTTTTCCCCAGGAAGCGCTACCACTAGTGCTTGGCAGAGCAGTAAGAGTTGGGACTCGCAGGTCAGCGCCCTGGGGTCAAAGGTAACTAATAAGTACCATCCCCCTGTCCAGGCCTTAAAACCTGAAAGCAGAACTCCGCTGTCATCCTGAGACTCCTCTGCTCTTAAGAGCTCCTCTCCCAGTACCACGCTGCCTTCGGTAACACTTTTGGCATCTGTTGCTCCCCGATGACATCAGATATTCCTCCTAATGCCTCTGCGATGTTTGCACAATGTCACGACAACGTTATGGAGTCAACATGGCCTCCCCCCCATGGAGATTCAGTGTTACTATAGAGACTACAGAACGTGCCTTCGCATTTCCACAACGTCACAATCTCAGTCGAGGTGGGCTTCTCTTGCAGGTTAAGTCTCAGAGAACACACCCACAACCATCGGCTGATAACGATGCCTCTCAGAAGCGAACCTTGGCTCCCTCAGGTAGAGCTACAGACTTCAGTTCACAGAGCAATGAACACCGACCAGTAATAAAGCAGACATGAGAGATCAGCCTGGAGAGAGTACACAAAACAACAAATTCAAAGTCACCTGACCTACAAAACTCCAAGCTGGAAACAATTAGTCGCCTCTGGGATAGTCAAGTACCAAATTATTATTTCCTTTATATCAGTTGCTTTAACTGCATTGGCATGAAATTGTTTTTTGTACTGGTCCCTGTAACTTATTAGGCAAGTTCAACTCATTAAATATTAGAAGGCTTCTATTAACTACATACTCAGTTAAATTGGTTAATTGGCTTGTTAGCGGGCACAGTGGCTCAGCAGTTTGCTCCGTCTCCTCCAGGCACACGGAGGTACGAGTTTGCCTGTTCTCCCCGTGCTCCGCGGGGTTTCCGCCGCGTACTCCGGATTGCACCTGCACCTAAGACACGCGTCGTAGGCTGGCATGTCGAAATTGTGTGACAGTAGCGTGCAACTCCACGTGTGACCGTGCCCTGCGATGTGTCCCCCCGCCTTGTGCACTAGGCTGCCTGGGATCGGCTCCGGGCCCCCAGGTGACCCCCTGAATAGGGTTGGAAGATGGATGGATGGATGGATGGATGGATGGATGGTGTGTTTCTGGAGTGCTGGCTCACAGCAAGTTATGTTAACAGAAGCCCGGAACTGCGTGGCTCCACCTGCTCAAATTTCCTATACGAAACAAATCGGCTTTTAATTTTTCTCCAGTTTTTAAAACCGATCCCGTAATAAAAGGTCAAACCCACCGCAGATCAGGGGGTCTTACAAACTTGTGCACCCCTATGACCCCTCTCAGGAGAGGGGGGGAAAAAAAAATAAAAAATTGTGGAATCACTGCATGTGGGGGTAGGAGTGAAAAAATTTGTGACGAAGGAGGGGATTAGGGTTGTTGAGAACCTCTGCTGTAGAATGCAACGTGAAAACTTGAACTA
This sequence comes from Gymnarchus niloticus, assembly GCA_009936485.2. Lineage (NCBI taxonomy): Eukaryota > Metazoa > Chordata > Actinopteri > Osteoglossiformes > Gymnarchidae > Gymnarchus > Gymnarchus niloticus. The sequence goes on along the minus strand of JAACJT020000095.1, from coordinate 2,466,843 downwards.
TGACAAACTATTGATGCAATGAAGAGCAATCAGTGAGTCTTGCATTTCATTTTAATAATGTTTCCCTAAAGTGGGGCCCCCTGCAAGCTGCCTGGCCCTACTGAGCCCCTAGCAATGGCGTTTTTGTCTAGCAACGGCGGGAAAACTTCAAAGAGGACTGTGGACGACAGCACCACCAACTCCCAGCCACCGATGAAGGCGAGTGGACATGGCGAATGATCCGGCACACGGCAACAAACTCAGTCCCAATGACGGGGGCAGCGGGGGGGTTCTGGCACATGCCCAGCAGGGGCAACATCTGCTTGGCATTGAAAATCCACCACTTTGCGCTTTTTTTTTTGTCATCTATCTATTTCCGGCAGGTTTTAACAGCGGGCTTCGTGGGCTGGCTTTCCACGAGGCCTCAGACGACCCGCTCTCAAAGTCTCAGTTCCCCCAGGCCACCCGATTGCTCCCGTCTCTCACACACATGCTTTCTAATTTGTGTGTACATGAAGCGTATCGAGAAAAACAAACCCATGCACACAACACGTGAACATGATGAAGTCAAGAGAAAGACGCTGCAACCTGTTTGTCTGGATGGGTGTCAGGGTCAAAGGTCACAAAAAGGTGACATCATATGCCCCACCCCCAGCAGTGACATCACCGTCCCAGCATTAGCAGTCCTCTCGTCCTTCATGGAGGCTGACTTTCAGTCGCTCTTCTCCAGCATCTGTTCCTCCTGGCTCGTTCGCCAGAGCCTTGGCCGCTGCCTTTTTTTGCGAGGCGCTAATCGCCCGTCACCTTCCTGGCGCTGTCCCGCATGCCCGTAACATTGCGAGAACGTAACCCCCCTCAGCCAGACCTCCTATACATCCCCCAGCCCAAAACCCCCAGCGAACTCGAGGGCCCACATCAGAGCCATGGGTTGGCTCCGTGTCCGGGTCGCCCCTCTCTTCCGACGGTCGGCCCCCCCGTGAATCCTGCCGGAGCAGACAAGCTGCAGTTACCGTTCGCCGCCACCGAGAGGGGCAGTGCATCGTCCTGCCTCAGCCGCAGTGCCTCAGGGCTCTCAGTCCCATGACCCCGATGACAGATAGGTCGCAACCATCTTTGTGAGACCGGCATAAAGGCGCGGAGCCAGAGGGGGAGAAAGCGGGTAAAAGGCGGAGAAATCTGGACTCAATTAGGCACGAGCGGTTACAGGCCTGGCTGGGCCGCTTTCTGAATTCCCTGCTGCTGGCAGCGTGGCTGCCCGTTTCCGCAGGGGATTCAGGTTACGCTGCGGTGCCGTCCCTTCCGGGCCGGGAGGCAAGAGCTTCCCCTCATCCTGTTTGCTTTAGTTTTATTTTGGAGCTCCCAGTAACGGTGAGCGAGATGGCGGGGGTGGGAGGGCTATGACTACGGCAAAAGTTTGCTCGGGTAAGACAGCAACACGGGTTCGAGTGTGCCGGTCCTAAGGGTTCTGCTGAGATCATCCCTTGTGGCCCTGAGAAAGGTCTTCAGAAGACAGACACACACAGAGTGATGAGGAAGACGGTAGCCTTGCTACTACCCCGGTTCTAGACGGCACACGTGTTACCGTGAGTTCTAACAGAGCAGAACCGTCGCTAGCCAGTTACTCACCATACCAGCCAGCTACAGCGATGATACCACCCCACCCCCTGGAGACCACTGGCAGGCCGTTGGCGCCAGAACGGGAAGCAGTAATTGTTCCGGTTTGACGGCCAGATCAGCGAAACAGACAGGTGCCAGAATTAGTGTCGGAAATGCTAACGAAGTCGGGAGAAGAGGCCCCCATCCCCCCACCAGAGAGGGCTGGCGCGCTACACGCCGGAGGTGTCAGATTACACACCAGCAGAGGCGCGTTACACACTAACGGATCGAGCAGTGCAGCGGGAGACGGAGGTTAGCCTGAGGTACTAGGTCGAGGCCGGGGTCTGTCTGAACACCACCGGCGGAAGGTTCTTTAAAACAAACAAACCAATTAAACACTTAGAACAGCACTAATAATACCGAGGCGCCTAAAAACCTTACTAACGCGGAATGCATTTGGCGTTCTTTAATTTTTGTCGCTTTTAAACGGGCCGCTGAATCTCTGTCCCACCGACGTCGCTGGCCAACACTAAATCCGAAAGGTAGAGCCATGGTGTGCTCTGAATTTCTCAGCCATCTGAGCCGATTAGCATGCTGCGGTGAACTCTTTTTGTCACGGACGGCGTGTGCAGTCTCACTTAGCTATCGGTCAGATTGTTCGATTCAGGTCCCCCCCCCACCACCACCACCATACACACACAAACGGTCTCACTCCTTCCCTACATAAACCACCACTGACATTTCTTAAAACCAGTAAAGCTTCATTTTCCAATCGGCGCTAATATCTGTGAGTTCACCAACCGCTGCGGCACCGGAAAATGTTTTATGCCTGTTTTATGCCACGGCAAGACGGCGCAGGGGAAAGCGAGAAGGCTAAATATCGCCGGGGCAGTTCAGCGCCGGCCGACTCCGGCTTTCTTCTGTGAGGACCGTGGGGGGCAGGAGAGAGAGAGAGAGAGAGAGAGAGAGAGCGGAGAGAAGGAAGGGAGGGAAGAGCTGTGGGGGCTGGGAAAATGGGAGGGTTTCACCGGACCTTGGAGTCCAGCCAGCTCAGCCCGTAGGGGAACGCAGCGCCAAGGGCGGACAAAAGCCAACATTGTTACCCGACGCAGTTGCGTAACGTGACAGTCGGTTATCCCCCGCCCCCAGCCCAACTGACCACTGATTGGCAGAAACACCAACTGGCCTAGTCCACCCAACATCCCAAATCTAATTGGTGCTGGGGCTTTGACTGACACCACCTGTCCAGCCAATCGTCTTCAGTCTTAGAAAGTATGGAGGAGTATTTGTCTGGAGGTAGCATTGATCTCAGTGGTGATTTTAGTAGGGAACATTCAAACAGCCAATGAGAAGACAGATGCCAAACTATTTTTTTTTTTTTTTTTTAAGATGACTGCAGCTGTTATTGCCATCACAGCTGTGCAGAAAGAAAGACCTTTTCAACAAAGATGAAATGAACGACTCTATTACTCCAGGGCTCGAACCCAGCGTATTTGGAATGGACTTTGAATTGGAAATCGTAACAGCTAATAAGTAATAGACTTCTCTTTCGCATGCGTCCACTTTGCAACCATGCATTTTTAGCTGGCCGCAGTGCCAATGAAGCATGGGGAAGGAAAACAATACATCTTGTTTGAGTGACCGGAGCAGAGACTGCGTGTGAAACGAGACAGAAATCTCGGGTTAACAGATTAAAGGGGAGCATGAGAAACGTCGCAGCACGCGGCCTTGAACTATCGATTTGTTTACGTCTCGCAGAGTCAAGCGCGCGGGATGCATTATTTGTGGCGCTCGCAATTCTCGTCCAGGAGAACAGTCCCCCTTGCCGCATTTAAACATGCCCGCGCAAAGACGGCCACAAGGCAAACGTTTAAACATGCAAAATGCAAGGCAGTTCAAGAAATACAAAGCAGCGAGCCTTAGCACTAAAGAAACCCCCCCCCCCAACACGCTGCAGACTGCCACTGATGCCCAGTTACCCAGTTAGTGCACCAATACTCCGGACAGCCCTCGAGCATGCAGAGCTACAATGAGCTTGTTTATAAGTGTTGGGCCTCTGCACTATGGACCACCCCCTCAACCCCCCACTAGAAAACTCAACAGCCCACATCACCTCAGAGCCTTCAAGAAACGCATCGATCACATTTTTATTTGACGTAGCAGGTTTATACCATCGAGTCACAAAGCACCAAAGAGATACCCTGGGGCGAGTCTTCATCAATAGAGGGATTTCGTGACCCCCCCCGACCCCTTCGCCAGTTCCAGTCATCTACGATGACACATGAAGCCCGTTTAAGCGAGGAGGCCCATCGATATCGTCAGGGGTGTTCGAGAAAAAGTTGCACCTCAGACCATGCACTGCATCGGCATTCGCAAAGGAGAGCGAACAGAGACGCGTGACAATCAGAACGTACGCTGGGCTCTGCGTGCCACGACAGCCAGGTCACAGAATCGGGGAACAGATCACCCGGCGGCGGTCGGGAGACGGCTCCGCGTCAACGTTAAAGGGCAGACATTCAGGCCCCGGTTTGGTGAAGACAAACAGCCTGTCCTTTATGAGTCCATTAAAGTGCAGCGACGGTACACACGCAAAGACCCCCGGCTGCTTTTCTCTTACAACAGGAAAATTATTAGGGTGCCTGTGTTTTTCTTTTTTCTTGTGTGAATTTTTACACGGTTGTTAAGAGCATGACATTTTTACGCAGTGCTGCACTGTGTACACGGGCGTAAGCTAATCTTAGAGAGGAAAAATTCTTACGTAACTTAAAGCTCCAGAGTAAAATTTCACAGGTAATATTTGATTTTTATGTACTCAAAACTAACTGTCTGCAGGTGCCTCAAACATCCCTAGGAGGCATTTTCGCCATGACCAGCCAGCAGGCTTCATCTTGGTTGACATATTTCTCCTTCGAGAGCGACGAGAGCCCGCCCCTATATTCAGCAGGTCAAATCACAGCCGCCAAGCAATGTAGCTCCGCCTTCTCTGCCAGTGCTTGTTACGCCATCTTTACTGGCTGAGTTATACAACCTTTTCTCACCTCAGTCTTTACTAATATACTCTTTTTTTTTTTTTTGCTTATTCATCAATCGTTTCGAATGGGTTCCTCACAGCGTCAACCAGAGGACACGTCATTCCGTAGCCTGTTAACGTTCGCCCGGCCAGTTAGGGGATTGCCGACACTGCACGCGCTGAGGTCGCTCTTCAGAAACCTTACGAGAGGCGGAGAGAATGCGAGGGAGTTAACCCCACAACTTCCTGTCACCCTGCCAAACACGTGTGCTCATAAATAAAGCACTTGTAAAACGTATGGGAAAAACGGATGGATTTTCCCAGCCAATCTCTTGGCAGGGTCTCGGGTTTCCACCTTTAAGTCTGAAGCCTACAGTTCCCACCATGTTCTCAGGGCGTCACACAGAGCAGCGCACACACACACACACACACACACACACACACACACACACACACACACACACACACACACACACGTACACACGCATGCTCAAACCTGTGGGCCAACATGCAGGACACACAGAACTCTTGCAAGATTTTACTTCTACTCATTTTGTCACCACCTGCACCACCCACATCAAAGGCCTGCGGGCCGTAGTCAGAGCACGGCGACCCGAAAGCAGTGACGTGGCATGGTAACTGTCGCATGCAGGATCTAACTGTCCCACTCCCGCGCATTTCACAGGCTTTCATTGCATTGGCCCCACCAAGACACCTGCATCACACCTGCACCCTAGTCCAGATGCTCTTATGAACGGGCCTGGTGTGGCAGGCTGACACGATGGAGCAAAATCTGACAGAAAACATCTACAATGTCAAGAAAACACCAAACGCGATTTCGCAGGATACCCGGGCCACTAGTGGAGAGAAGCACACGTGACGGCCGAGACCCCTGCCAGAACACTGACACTTCTGTCCCGGGGAGGGGGCACTCTTTATTATGCTGTGTTATACTCAAAACATCGAAACAAAAATCCCACCAGCTCCTTGCGAAAGGACCCCAGGGATGATTCAAATTGACCAGCATAGATCTGAATCCCTCCCCACCCGCCGAAGAGGGAGGGCTCATGTGCCATCAGAGGTGGGGGGGGGGGAGAATGAAGGGATGGAGGGATAGAGAGACTGACACTGGGTCCAGTCCTCAGGGTGTGCAGAATTCCACACTGGACCTAGTCAGGGACACAACACTGCTCCACCAGCGGCTAAAGGGTGGCAGCTCGCATGACACCATTCATAACCAGCTGCAACCTTCCAGGGTGACCCTACGAGCAGGCGGAAGGAAACCCTGACCACGAGGAGGAACCCAAAAAACTATTTCAAAACAATAAAATGTCCACAGCCATGGCTCCCCACTCACGACTCTCCTCACAGAGGAGACACACTTCAGGACCCCATAATAAAGAAGCCCCCATTTCCACTCATTTTCTACAATCTGTCGCGACAACATCGAGATTCCAGGAGGGACACGCCAGCGGCCTGCGCCGAAACAACGTGCATCCCGTTAAATGGGCAACCCAGAAACGCAGACCTCGTCCCAAACGGCATGCCACTGGCGAGGCAGAGCTGGTCTTCCAGAGAGGGCACCTTGCACGGTGCCGCCATCTCTCCCGAAAGTCACACGGTATTTGGTTACATCCCACCCTATTTTTACCATTTTCTTCTATACCTATTTTTACAAAATGATACTAGATTGTTTTTCCGTTTTTCCCCCCCCTGCCGTTTCGCTGTAGTATACATTTTTTCTTATTTACCCAGTCCTTAAAACTGCGGAAAACAACAGAAAGGAATGATTTCCTTTAAAGACTTCAGCCCGCGTAGGAAAAGCCACACGGTAACCCCCTTGGTAACGGTCTAAGGGCACCAGCGGGGTCGCTATGGTTTCGACATCCTACTGCGCCGAGAGGAAACCACATTCCCCTGCATACCAGAGAAGCGCTGTCAAAGTCGTGAGCTTCCGGTACACGAAGCCTGGAGATGCTTTTATTGGTTTGTGCCCACAAACGCCCCACCCAAAAACAAACACTTTCTCCTCTCGGCGTAGCCTCCGAAAAGGCCGTCGGTGCAGCAAGACGAGAGCACCAAACCCGATGGAGGTACTTTATTAAGAATATGTATTTGTTTTTAAATCAAGCTGAGTCACAGCGCCAGGGACTCGGAAAGCTGGTTTGAGACTCGGCACCCTGTGGTGTTACTGCAGACGGCCCCGGTCAGGATAGGCTGGGAATGACAGAGGCCCAACATGCACGGTCTCCCCGGAGGCCGACGAGTCACTGGGGGAAAGGAAGAGCCACAGGCAGGAGGGAGATGGCCTGGAGCAGACTGACACCCTCACCAGACCAGGCAGAGCAACACAAAGCTCTCACTCCCTCCTGACTCGGCCCCCGGGCTCATTTCCAGGTCATACCTTCTCAGGCTTTAAAAACCTCAGTTCCTTTTTTTTTTCCACCCCCCCGCCCCCCAACCCTTTTACGATCAGTTAAGAAACACAGCGGCCATTTTTTGCTTTTGTGCAAGAGCATTAAGGGAGGGGGAAAAAAGTCACTCCATTTTCCTCGTCTTGTTTTTCTTTTTTTTAAAAAAAAAAAAGGGAACAAGCCAAAAACAGACACCTACGCGCGCACACGTACACACACACACACACACACACCCGAAACCCATCTGTGTCAGAGCAAACAGGGCGACAGGCAGGGCAGTAAGAACAGAAAGTTGGTACAAATCTGCAGGATTAAATTATGCTGCAGTAAAAATGAACAAATATGGATGCCCCGGTCATGGGAGGAGAGGACAGCAAAACCGGTGAGTGCCGCGCAGGCATGAGGACGGCGAAGCCGTGGAGAGGCAAGGCACACCGCTGCTCAATGTGTCCCTTTCTCTCTCACACCCACACACACACACACCCAGACGAATACTCTCTCTCACACACACACACACACACACACACACACACACACACACACACACACACACACGCACACAAAGCCCTCATTCTCTCAATCTGCAGCTTTTCATTCAAAACAGAAAGCTTGTCGAGGGAAACGTGCAAGCCCAAACACCCCCCCC
>JAACJT020000095.1:2440599-2453171 GCA_009936485.2 Gymnarchus niloticus | reverse complement strand
GGGGGGGGTCGCATATCAGAATTACCTGACAAGACTGCTTTTGAGTCATTACCGCCATATATGTCAGGTTTATCGGTAAGACGACACACAAAAGCCCGGCACGCATAGAACTGTCTGCCTCCTCCTGGCTCGTTAAACTGGTGTACTCGATCTGACAAATATCTACCTCAGGAAACGACGACATGACATGCTAACCGTGCTCTCCTTCCGGTTTGTACGGTGTTCCTCTTCAACACCAGACACTCTTATGATGTCGTTATGGGTTTTTTGTTTCCTTTTTTTTTTTTTTTTGCTGGCCATCACCTCTAGCTTCGTAATTATTTAACATGGCCGACTAATGAAATCACCTCCCTTTTACAGGCCTGCACCCCTCCTTTGCATCCCTGTGTATTTCTCCTGCACTGAGACGTCTGGCTGCACTTTTAATAATAATAAATCACATTTATATGGCACCTTTCACAATACCTCAGGTCACTTTACATAGCATTGGGAGAGGAAAATAAAGAATTCTCTACCAATTTCATAAACTGACACGCCAACAAAAATCACCATCCCTACTCCCCCCACCCTGTGAGGCAGTTCCATCTCCCTGAGCCGACTGGAATGGATCTATTCATCCGGCCGTCCATCCATCCATCATCATCATAACTGCCTATCCAGTGCAGGTCAGTCTGGAACCTAAGAGCGACAGCTATTTTGCAACTGCACTGCATCTGTACAGATGTTCATGACACTCTGTGAAAAGACTCTGGAGAGAATAGCAGAGCAAGCTCCCACGATGCAACAAAATGTGCGTCGCCTTAAATCCCAAACATCATCGACCACGACACCGCCAGCGACCCGTGCGTTATCGAAGCCCTTAAGATAGCGGGTCGGGTCTAAGATGTTAAAAAGGCAGCGCGCTGCTCCTCCTCTCTCTGACTGCGGCACGACTGCACGCTCGTCTTGTCAGTGTGATCAAGCATCGCTGAACCAAAGGGTGAGAACAAAAGATAGCAGAGGGAGATGGCGAGGTGGTGGTAGTGGGGGGGTTGTCAGGGCCCAGTCACCGGAACACTGTCATTTTCTGACAGCCTCTCATTTTCCAGATTGAATGAAACAAGTTTTCTGTTCATATCAGGAGACCGGGGTGGGGGGGGGGGGGGTGTTCCTACACAGCAGATAACAGGAAAGGTTGCTTTATCAATGGGATGGAAGCAGTTTTTTTTCTTTTTTACCCATTATAAATACATGTCTGTTTGTGTGGGCTCTGTGTGTGTGACACGCCGTCCAGCTGGCGACATGGGACGGGCATGCACGACGGCCACGAGACAACTTTCCTGTCCTCGCCATCGTCGTCGGAAACAGGACGGATAGACCCGTGAGGGAAGCCCGAAGCCACGCGCGCAGATGCGCTGGTCACGCGCGCTCATGGATGACCGGTGACATCCGTTTGTTTTGTGGATAAACTGCTAGAGAACGGAGAGGACAAGAAATCTGGCAGTGACACCCATAAATGAAGAAGGGTTTAAAACCATAATCCCGTAGAACAACAACGAGGTCCTCAATTCTGGTCCAGGAATGCTGGTGGAAATGGCATATCAACACCCTTCCTTGTGTTCCTCTGTCCACCCCCACTAGCGCTCCCACCCCCATCTTGGCACAAGAGTCCTGGCATACTGTACCCTGCCGCTCACGGTCAACCAGCGAGGTAATGCCAATGTTTAGCCAACACAGTCAAATCCAGCTTTAACACTCCGGTTTTAGTCAAGGTGTGGTTACAAAACAGAGCCACCATTTTCAGGTTTATGTCAAACCCAGGGGTCAGAAAGCATCGTTAAGGATGCCAAGCATTTATTTTTCCAATACTACTAGCAAGAGAATTGGGAGAGGCCTATATATTTGACATACGAGGCGTTACAAGCGAACGCGGCAGGCGAGTAACATGGAGTCATAGCCTCGTAGAGTTTGTATGCCGGGGGGAACAGGCTGGAACGAGCCTCGTAATTACAAACGTGCGCTGCTGTAATGAGAGAGCAAACGTAATCTTAGACATAAACATCGGCACAATGATAATCCAGGCCTAAAAATACTCAGGAGGTCCAGGAAGCACATTTTATCCAAAACCGGACAGCCAGTGGAACAGCAGCAGAAGCCCACCAAAATCGGACCTACATCCACCCTAGTGGGACCCTTAGAATCAGAATATCTTTATTGTCATTGTAACGAGTACAACGAAATTAAGTCTGGCAGTTCCACCTATGAAAGTGTACAGAAGGGTTTGAAGCCATCTCTGCATCACTCCCCCCACCACTGCTGACCAAACAACACAACTTCACCCCCCCCCAACAAATCGATACACGCCAATGAGCATTGTCAGCACACTTTAAAGAGTCGGCCGCTCAAAAGCAGGTCTGCAGCAGACGGCAACGGGGTTTCAGCACATAGACTCCCTGGCTCAAGGACTTCAGCGCTCCAGTGCCATGAAAGGAGGGGGGGGAAAAAAAAAAAAAACAGCCCTATGTTCGATTCTGTCAGCCCCCTTCCTGTTGTATTCCCCAAGCTTCGTTTCAAATGAAGAAATGTTAAGGTACACAGAGACAACATTTCACCCACATGCAGTTCTTGCCGGCCTATAATAAATCTGTGAAGCCATCTACTGCTGGAAGCCACCATAAAAAAATAATAATAATAATAATAATAATAATAAGAAGAAGAAGAAGAAACAGTATGGCCACGATGGACTCCCATCTTCACAATTAGAGCAACAGCAGGAGCTAGTCTCCGGTGGGCACACAAGTGACTGGCAACAGCTCCCATGGTGGGAATCCTCTAGGTTCATCGGAGAATGCGGCTCAGGGAACGGTACAGCACCGGCAGTGGCCATCGAGCATCATCAAGGCCGGATCGGCTGCCGATTAGACGCATTTAGTGTGTCGAAACAAGCAACCCATTTGGTTCTCCAAATCAGGAATCAGACCACCAGGATTCTTGACAGTCTTTGCTGCTGGTAACGCTACGTTAGCTTTTGCCTAAAAGAGAACCTGCTGTGCAGAAATGCATGTTATCTTATCAGTGCCTTAACAGATGCAACTGGCAGTGCCATTTGCAGAAAAACAGGAGAGAAACGAAAGCAAGCAGCTCGAGAGAAAAGCCGACAAGCTGCAGAGTAAGCAAACCTCTTCGAGGAGAAAGGAGAAAAAAAAAAAACGCACTAGACAAGTAACACCTTGAGAGTCATCTATCAAGAGCCACAAAAAGCCACAACAGTGTTGGGGAAGCCTCGAAACGGAGGCATCAACGTTGCGCCCTTTCATCTCAACCTGGGCCCTTCCAGAAGGTCTCAAATCGGTGCCAACTTGCCATCTTGCCCCTTGCAAACCGACAGGCCACAAGCAAGCCTCCCCAAAACCTAGAATGGAGGAGGACTATGATATGAAAGCCTGGGGCACCACTTTCTGGATAGAAGGCGGCACAGGGGAGCTGACTGATAAAAACTGAATGAAACTCGCCATGGTGGGGGTAGTTACTCCTTACAGGGGTTTCCCAACAGGGTGCCATGATCATGATTGCGACACTGTCGGGCAGTCACACATACTAAGCAAATTTCCTGCAGGTGGACAGAACATCAGATCAGCCATCTTAGCCATCCTGGAAAGCCACAGCGACGAACTGTAGGAACCCAGGAAAGCGTCGAGAACCTCACCACTCACTTAAAGGGACACTGACATTATGTGCAAGAATATCAGATATGCTACCTCTTACCGCGTGAGATGACGAACGTATTAAAGCAAGTGTTGCACCGGAGTTAAAACCTGGATGTTGTAATAGAGGCACACAACATTATTTTGGGATTTTCTCCAAAATGACACAGTTCCTGGACCCAGAATCACAAATGTTTTATAAGAGCTTAAGGCAGTAAAGTTCCTCCAGAGGAAGCAGTGATTTATTTATTTGCCAATCAGTGTTTTCTTCTTTGCTTGTAGCTTTTAATTCGTGAATGCTCCCAGCTGCTTATCTTTTTCTAGGTGTCACAGAAGCCTTGTGAAGAAATCAGTTCAAGCAAACGCTCAGAGGCGAGCTCCCCGCCTAAACCAGGGGCCCGTATCACGGGGCCCGACCACTCTAACACTGTTGCCAGCCTTCGGCAGCTCGAATCTGGAAAAACAGGTGCCCCAGACTGCACCAAAAGCCGACACGTTACAGCGTCAATCCCGGGGGAGGATCGAGAATACCAGTGACCAGCAGGCCAACGCTCCCGGTAATACTCTGAGCAAAGGATCCAGGATAAGTAAGAGGATCCCTCGCCACCCATCCCCAGCGGTCAAAAAAATAAATAAATTAATCTGGATGAACTCATCGCCTGACTCTCATCAGCTGACCTTCCAGGGGCTGCGAGAGCAGAGCCACAGCAAATGTGCCCATAGTGGAGGGGAGGGGACAAGAGTGCCACGCAGGTGTAGCCAAGAGCCTCTTGGGCACACGGTACTTAAACAGGGGCTTTTATTCTATCTTCCAGCGGCACCTTTCCAGGGCCCGACAAAGGAGGTGCGTCATTTGATCTTCAGTTCAGTTGCTGGATCAAGCCCCGGGAGGCAAGCAGAGCGAGTGTCCTAATTAGAGCGACAACCGTCCCTGGGGCAGAGTGACAGATGGACCTGCCAATCAGCAGCAGCTCACAGCGAGAGGTGCATCAATCGACCTCTGACTGCCCACCTGGGGGAGGGCTAGGGGGTTAGGGGTGACGGGGAACAAGTCCAAGGAAGTCCAGAGACTGACCGTTCCTTGAAGAAAGGAAGGTTGGAGCTCACGGCATCAGACAGAGGAACGACTTCAAACACTGGCCCCACTACATAACTCCAAATTAATTATTAATGAGCAAATAAATAAACCAAGTCTTCTTTTACTAGCATCCCCCATGCAACTTAACTCCGACGAGCTGGAAAGACATCGAAGAAGGGTGAGAACGAAGGTGGGAGGGGGAAAGAAAAAAAACAGTTGCTAAGCAACATAAAACATCTGTAAGTCGTCTGCAACTTATTCAATTTCCGAGTATCTGTCTCCAGGGTTACAGGAGGAAGATAAAATTAAAGGAAGTAGTATTTTCTCTACATGGCAAAGGTTGACTCTGGCAACAGCCAAGGGGTCCAACGGACAAGCCAGTGGGGTCGCAGCACTACAAACGGTTCTCCAAATGTGCCAGAGAAACCAGAGACAACAGGAAGAGGCATTAGCAAGAACACGGGGAGTTCTAGGGGGCAGTCGTTGTGCTGTACTGTGACCTTAGAGAGAGAAAGAGAAGCCCAGGGTCACGGTTTACCGCTAGGTCATACTCCATAATTCATATTGGGCAGGGGAAGACGGGGGAAAACAAGAGAAACCAGGTCCCACTTCCCCACCAAACAGGGCTTGGGGGGACCGGGAACAAGAGGGGCAAGATTGAACGTCTGAGAGAGTTCTGTGGCGACAGGGGTCAGTTTGCGCATGGTGCCGGCAAGCCGCTACGTGGCGTTCTTAATCCACCCTCCGAGTCTGCACCACCCCAGGCCTTTTCGGTGCTAATGAGCTGCTCTCGGCACCCTCCACAAACATCCAAAATTTGAGTAATTTTCCTGAATCCCATAAGGAAAGTCCAATAAGAACAGCAGCCTGTGTAAACACTAGTTCAAACAGAGAGGCCTTAATCTGCTTTGGTAAACAACAAACAGTCCATCAGCTTTGGAAAAAAAATTTAAAAATAACATTTGAATTCTGAGGTTACTGTTAATCATAGCACTGTCTGGAAAGGATAACACTACAGTCTTCAAAATTCTTTAGTCAGTGTTTTTCTTGAAAAACTACAGTAGAGGCTTACTGAAATTCTGTACAACTCCCTTCAAACAGATACATAACCATCCTCTGCTCTCCAGGAAAAAATCTGTGGCTCGATCCAGCATGCATCCTCCATGACTGCAGTCTTCAAACAGCTAGTGCAGGCTAGATTTAGCAACTGTTGCTGTGACGATATAAACAAGCATGCTTATTGGTCATCCCACAAACCGTTTATCTGAAGAAGCGCCGTTATTTTCTGCCAGCCACCGGGACGGCCGTGTTGTGGATATGCGCATTACAACCGCGGCATTTTCCCCAATTAATTCTGGAATCCATCTGCCACGATCTTAACCGGTGACATCAACGGCAGCATGTCAGGCAGCGTGTCTAGAAGATTTCGATACGCAGTGCGCGGGACCATTAGCTAGCATTAAAACATGCAGATGAATTGTCAGTGGGTTACGGAGATCGCTGGAAGAAAAGGCAGGTTCAAGCCACAAAATACTGATAAATCTCCTCCCAATAACACAATGGCTGGAAATATTACAAAACCAAACATTACTTTTTGATGATGGTACAAATTGACCATCTCCTGGACTGTATACTACATACAATTAATAACCAGCGCAAATCACCCCAGTTATTACATGAACAACAAAGACAAGTCATATTTCACTACCCTAGCCCCACCCATTTCCTGGGGGCAACAGTTCATTAATATCACACTATAATATTTACAAGTTATTCCATACAATTATTTGTGCTTTTTTTTTTTTAATGTCTGCTTCCTTAACAGTTACCAGAACTAATGAATTGCGACACTTTCTGTCGATAACCTCACATAAACTTCCGCGCCTCCCCGCAGCGCCATGCTACTCCTGTAGGCTACCCACCAAATTTATGAATGAGCCACGAGAGGGAAAAGATCCAACTCGATGTTTACAGTAAATAGTCATCACCGGCATTTAAAAATAACAGAAACGAGGGGGAAAAAAAAAAACACCACACACTCGGACGAACGCCACCGCACAGCCCGCATGGGATGACCACGAATAGGAAAATGCCATCGTGTTGCTTGAGTTTGAGAGCGATTAGACGACATTACTCAGCAAAACCCATCTACTTTCCCTTGACCACAATGAGCACATTGAGATGTACTTCATATTAAGTTACATACTATATTAAGCTATTTTTTTTCTATTTCAGTTCAATTTCTTTTATCGGGAAAGCCCAAAAAACTGAGGCGGCAGCTCTCAGGGACCATTACAAAATAAACATAGTAAATGCTACGCGTGTAACGTAAGACAAAAAACGTTAATATGGTTCAGCTACAGCCGAGTACAGTGGAGCGTTCCCCATTCACCAGACGGCAGTAGACATACAAGCAGAGGATCTCTACAATTAGCACAATGATTCACAAATAAACTGAAACCCGACAAGTCTTGAACCCTCTGACCTACAGTGATATATCCCACCGTGAAAACTTCAGTAGGAGCTTCCTGTCTGCACTCCCCCCCCAAAAAAAGCTGGTTTTAATTTTTAAACCCTAGCATGAGCTCACCCAGATCACTTATAGAAGATACAAAGTCCCCCAGATGCTCCCTTCCTGAATGGGCCCGTTTCTTTAAGGTCAGTGCCATGGTTCCCACAAACACCTCAGCACACCCCCCACCCCACCATGGCCGGCCAACAGGCCCAACCGCAGGACAGCGGCAAATCTCGGTGCCCAACTCCCAAGACATGTGCCGCCTGTATGCCTGTTCAATGCTAAACCATTTCCGCAGCATGCAAGACACCACAATATCATCTTCTGTAAACCAATTTATGTTGATAAACTTCTCTCAACAAGTCAAAGCCCTTGTGTTTTCCCTGGCCCTCAAACTGGCAAACATTTAGACCAAGAGTTCCATACCCAAACCACAATACCGGGGTACCAGGAGCTGCAACATCATCTCACATGCTAAATAACCGAAGGATGTAAAAAAAGTACACTTCTGTACTCCGTAGAGTGCTTTAGGCTCTATAAAAGCCATAAACATCTTAACTCTAATTGACAAACCGCTGGAGATTAGCAGAATTGTGGACTAGTAATCCTGAGTTATCTCCAAGCGTGTTCCCCATCTGATTATGATTGGAGCAACTCGATGTCTGCCCCAAGCTGACAGATAGACAGGCAAGAAGACAGACAGAGACAGACACTCAGGCGGTTTGCGGGAACACCAGCTAATGAACGTCATCCGTAACGGACCGCAAGGCGGCTCCGCAGCCGAACACTGACAGGTTTCAACCTGCCGGCTGCTGCAATGCCAGGGCCGCCGTTTGGCAACTGTGGTGGGAGTGACCGTGAGTCAGGCTTTCAGAAGAATGACGCCAAAGCATTCTCTCTTTATTCTTCATTCTCTCACCGAGATGCCAGACCATCATCGCATCTAGGGAGCTGCCGCAATTTTCCCTGGGAACCCAACACATCTGTGCCTCACATTTCTACACACAGCCTTGTATGCACAAAAAAAGAAAAGAAAAAAAAAACCTTCAATTTAAGGGTTATATTTATGGCAAAGTTCAAAGGTCACAAGGCAGAGAGCCATAGTAAATCGCAACAAAACTATCATTATGATGGAATAATATCTTTTTTTGTTTGAATGTGAAACTGAGCCATTGATCCCCCCCCCCCACATAAATAGAACACCTAAAACAGAAGTATAATTCTCAGCACTGAGATTTATACTCGTAATGGAGAGATTTGCAGTGTAAAAACGGGGTCATTAACTGGAGAAGCAGTAAGCATCATGTCCCCTAGGTGGGGTAGCGGCAGAGGGAGCATGAATCCTGCACATACCCCCACCCCAGCCCAGCCCGGCTTTGTACTGCCCGCTGAAGCACCAGGGGAGCTAAGAATAGCACACAGCTGGCGTTACAAGACTCACATTCTTCACACTCCAGATCCAGGGGCTCCAGAATATCTCCCACCTGGAACCAGCCCGACCCGTGACTGCAGCTTACCAGCCATGACCCGGCCCCAGGCACAAGGTCCAAGCCCTTCTGAAACCAGAATGAGTTACCCTCAGCTTGGGACACGTGGTTTCATGACAGTAATTACTACTAGATAGAAATCATATAGCTAACAGATTAAACGGTAAGGTGAGTGGATTGGATCATAACTGGGGAAACCTTGCTCCCACGCGACGGTCAGGGCAGTGATCACCCCCCCAAGTTCATTTCAGAACCAGGAGAGGAGCACTAGGTCAGGTAGGGCTAATTAGCCTGAACACAGAAATATTTAGGGCTCTGAACCAAGCGGGAAAGAAGAAGGCCAAGAGCTCACAGTGCGAGAGGACAGCAGTATGTTACTGGTTCACATCCCACTACCTTGGGTCACATGGCTGGACAGAGCCAGGCACCAGCAAACAGGGTTGAAGCCCCAAAAGAATTCACAGGTCACACCAAAGGAAGCTCAGCCCAGCGCCAATCCGGCCTGCCCACACCACGCCCGCATTCTTAACGAGAAAGGCCCTTCCTACAATGGGCAAGCCACTAACTCAGATACTTTAACGAACAGGCAGGACTACGGCCCACCCGCTTCCTCCTGCCGCTATGCCACCCCAACCCCCATCCTGGCCTCTCAGGGCTGGACGAAAGACCTCCTTCAAAGCCAGTCAACCAGGACTACACACGCATGTTTAGTGCATCCTGTGTGTGCGTGCGTGCACGCATGTGTCCGTGTTCCTGGCTAGCAGTGGCATCATTCCCTGCAATACGGCCCGTACTTTCGCAGCGCTGCATATTTCAGCAGTGACTTCAGCATGAGTCAGAGCGTGGGGCCTGCTTCGGCTGCAGAGAGCTGGCTCTCTGCTCCCCAACGAGCCACATCGCTTTCCTAAAACAAAAACAGATTCCCTCCAGCCTCTCTCTCTCCCTTTCCCCCACCACTCCAGGACCCAACTGCCCAACTCTGGTGGCTTCAGGCCTCTCCCTAAAACTAGATGTTTTTTTTTCCCCTGTCAGCATTTCTACAAAACTCATGACTCAAATTTAAAGAAACAATATAAACATCACATACTTTGATTTCCTTCATTCTATTATCAGTTAAAACACCTCCAAAACTGATAAGGTCTTTAAAAAAAAAAAAAAAAAATCTACATATTACTTCACAAAATGCCTATATCAGGCAGTTTCCATTCACAGCTGTCCAAACAAACCTCCGTAACTTAGTTGCCCACCTACTGCATCATGTTAAAAATGTTTTCCCTCTTAAAAGCATCAGATAAACGACCAGCTTCACACCAGGGTTAATGGGGAACAGAGACGCGATAGGAGCGGTACGATTAGAGGGACGGTCACCGCATCCACAGAACATCGTCATTCTCGTAACTGACCAAACCGGGTCACACTTACAGCATCGGCCCGCCTGCCACGGTGATTCCCACACTTCCCTGACACCCAGCCTATAGCCTACACGGATGGCAACATTCAGGCATGCCGTTCCCAATCCCACATGGTGTAGCTTGAGTTGCAAATACTCCCTGAGCACCCCCTACATCACCACCACCACCCCAGGTAAACAACTCCTTTCAGCTGCGTGGAAGTTTGCCAACACTCTGTGCTACTACTTCTGAATGAAGCCATCAGTTTAAAAAAAAAAAAAAAAAAATGTCATCGCCCTTCACCAAGTTCAGGAAATGTCACAACTGACAACCCCACCAGCACCACCAGGCACCCACCTGGCGGCATCAACAAGAGCAGGCTCACTGAGCTATCCGTGTGCATCGTCGATTAATTATAATCAATACTGCACATTAGTGCGTGGGACCTGTGCAGCCACATCTCATTACTGCGTGTGCAAATATGAAGGCTCCTCGTGATGCTTCACCGTGAGCTTTTCCACCATCCATCTCACCAGCCCGAGCTTCCAGAATCACTTAAGCATCAGCTGCATTATTAAAAACTATTATCCACATTAGTGTCTGGCAATGGAGATTGCTGAAAGATACAGATCTTCCTTGAGGAACTATACAATAGCGAATATTTACAGAATGTACATAAATGGCCACAAAAGAGTAAATAAAGTGTCTCAGCAAAGCTTAAATTTTTAAAATCATGTTACACAGACAGGTCCACAACCCAGCAGCATGGTGGTGTAGTTTACAGGCAGCTGGTTTTAAACCACAGATTACATGTTTATTGAGCAAGTAGGCCCCGCGATCGCGCCTTTAAACCAAGTAGGTTACTCGTCTCGAATCACCTCACGTCCCGTCTTTGAATCGTACCTGCTTATACGAAGACAAGGTGACTCGTTCGCCTCGTTCACTTCCCGCGCGGACTCAACGCTCCTTGTCCGTCGGCCAACTCAAGCCAGGCGCGAGCGTGGCGAGCCCACATACCGCTCCATCACCGAGGCACGACGCCTCGCTTTACACGTGGACGCAACGTACGACTCGCACGAAACCGCCCGCATCGCTGGAAGAAGATCCGAAGGAATGCGCTCCCTAAAGCTTCGGGAAAGAGGCCACATGCAAGAGGCGTCTTAAAAGAGATGCTGTGCCTCTGAGTAACGCCTGGCGGATCTGCTGTGTCCAGATCAATCCGGTGTTCTAATGATCGGAGTATCAAGCCACCGGCAACATTGTTTCACCTTTGCACCGCAAATCACACGACTGCCCGCAACCATGCACCGTTTCTAGCGGACCTTCCTATATGCCGGTGTCTTTTTTTTCTTTTAAATCGCACGCTGCATTTTTGCTTTGGGAAAGGAAGGAAAAAACAAAAAAAATTGCTAATCTGTTTTTATTTTTCTGTACCAGTGAGAAGAGGTTGGAATGGCAGTCTTCAAGGCTCGCCCCGTTAGCCACCCAGTTCGCTGCTGTAGTCATAATCGTCCGCCGACCGGGTCGTCAGTGCTGGGCATGTCGAAATCCTGGGTCGGTACCAAGACCGAGCCGCGACGGCAGATCGTTTCTCTCCCAAGCCTCGGTATCTTCGGCCGAAATACGGGAAAAAAAAAAAATAAAATAATAATAAAAAATGACAGCCAAATGAGGAGACGATGTGTCAAATAGAATCTCCTCGCACCGACATCAATTATTTTTATTAGGCCGATCGAAAATAAATCGTATATGATGATATCGATACGTTTAATAATCTCCAGAAGCGCAAAATCCAAACTGGGCTGGAAGTTAATTCGAAAGAATACGTAGCCAAAAAAAAAAAAAATGAAGCTTATCTCGCAACGTTTCCGATCTTAACACAAAAGCCGAGCGAGTTTATTTTGTAAATCCATACTTGTTCGGGAGATCAGTTTCGCAAAAATAAAATTTAAAAAAAAAAAAAAAAAAAAAAAGGGGGGGGGGGCAAAAAAAAAAAAAAAAAAAAAAAAAAAAAAAAAAAAAAAAAAAAAAAAAAAAAAAAAAGAAAAAAAAAAAAAAAAAGAAAAAAAAAAAAAAAAAAAAAAAAAAAAAAAAAAAAAAAAAAAAAAAAAAAAAAAAATCATAGAATCCAGGTCAAGGGGTCCGAACCGAGTCACAGAGCGAAGCGGATTCTTGTATAATCCTGGCATGGGGGGAAATGTCTTACTGCATCCATGCATGGCAGTCCTCGGCCGCGTCGTTAGTGTATCGATTAAAGAAGAGCACGTCGTCAGCCTTCCCTAGAAAACCATCAAAATGGGGAAAAGGGTCACGGAAAACAAGCGCGATTTCATGGCGATCGCAACTTTACGCCACGCACTGGGTTCACCCTCCTCCGGCCACCCTAGAAATCAGCAAATATTCAGAGGCCAACCGAAA
>JAACJT020000095.1:2349625-2396654 GCA_009936485.2 Gymnarchus niloticus | reverse complement strand
CATTTTAATAACCCATACACATCATGGTTCATTATGCTTAGATAGATTATTATATGGCCCTAGCATCCTGAAGTCACATATTTAATACATATTTTCTGTATAAGAACCCCACATGCATCTTACTCTGAATGAGTCTTGCTATAGGATTCGTCCTGACCGTCATTGCACCCTGTTTCTGGTCATTTTAATAACCCATACACATCATGGTTCATTATGCTTAGATAGATTATTATATGGCCCTAGCATCCTGAAGTCACCTTGTCAGCAGTTAGTAAATATTTTATGTACCCCAATTTTTTAAGGTCGTTTAATGTTTAGCCATTAAGCCAATTCCGCTGTCTTCGTGCAAGAACGGTTGTATTAACACATCAGTTATATTTCTATATGATACGCGTATTTTAAAATGTTAATTTAGAAACGTTTGTAAATCTTTTTTGTTTGTTTGTTTGTTTGTTTTTCCAGTGGGATCGCAAGAATGACTCCATTGTGTGGCAATACGACAGACAACGATGCATTAAATCGGAGCCTAAGAGCCGTCCCCCCGGACTCGGAAACGGACCAAGGCGTGGAGCCCGAACCGGTTCGGCTGACCCGCCGGGAGCCCCGGGCCGCCTGCCCGCGTCCTCAGACGTCACGGTTGCCATGGTTACAGGGAAGCTTGGGCGGCTGGAGGAGCCTGCTGGTAAATCCCACCGAGCGGAGCAGACCATGGTGAGTAGCGGGTCGCTTAGCCAGCCTTTTTCCCCCGATCTGTTATCAGGCTTCATCTCGATTTCATTTTCCAGAAAGCCCCCTAGCAGGAGCCGGCCGGCATGCAGCATCTATCGGCGACGCGTCCGTCCGTCCGTCCCACCTTCTTCCTGGTACCCCACAACTTGACGGCTTTGATCCGTAGCTTTAGCTTGAGGGAGTCGGGAAGCTTCATGGCTACATCGCTTGGTGTGTAGCCATATATATATATATATATATATATATATATTCATAGATATGAGTGTGGGTGGGTGTTATGACACCCGGATCACGTACGGGTGGAGGGGGAAGCGCTTTATTCCCGTTCCTGGGATATTAATTTAGCTCAGATGCTCGTCAGCTTCTTGGTCTTCACCGCGCTTGTTTTGATTGTGCCAGGCTGTGTAGCTAGCAGGCTGAACAACATGGCAGCATGGCCTAGCTGCATCTGCATCTGCATGTTGATCATACGAAGAGCTGAGCTCTTTTATTTACCCCTGCTTGCATTAACTCTGATTTGCTCAATCCAGATGGCTGTACAGTTTACACGTTACATTGGAAGAACCGCCTGATGGACTTTAATACCCGAGGCTGAAGTGTATTGTCTTTTTATTTATTTATTTTTTTTATAGAGGATCCAGTAAAAAAAAAAGTGTATGGCACAGATTTTACTATACAAATTAAATGAATTTGATGTGGGGGCACATGGTATTGAGATTAGAAAGTGTGTCTTGCTCCCCAAATGTTATGGCATCACTATTTGATAGGTGAGTAGGTAGATGTTGTGTCGTTAATCTGTGCATCCAATGAGCGTCCTAATTTTAACCATCTGGGGATTTTCACGGATCTTCGTAGTCCTGGAAAGCCTGGAGCTCCAGAATGTTCCTTGCATGCGGTTATGTAGCAGGACTGGGGGGGGTCATGGGTGAATGTCCCTAATTATCTGAGTAACATTCACATGTTAATGAAGGTGCTTTCAGCTGCCGACCATTGGATACTACATTTAATCCGTCTGGGTCATTCATACATTAGACAAAAAAAACATTTGCATCTTAAAAAGTTATAAAGGTTTCTTAGTGCGCATGAAAACCTCAGCATCCTTCATATAAAAATGTTTCCAGCAAATTACATAAATATTTTCAGGTCATATCCGGCCGTATTTATACAATAATGAGTCATATTACATCACAAATCACATGCAATTAGCATAATGGCACGTAATATTCAGAAACGCAGACTGCCGACCTGATATTCGGTTAAATTAAACTGAAAAGAAAAATTAAAGCCACCTTAATGGTTGGATTGGCTCTGGGTGCTAAGACCTAGGATAAATACCCCCTAAAAGTTTGATTTCCAAAAAAGAGCTTGTTTATTGTATAATACAGCTTTTAAAATGTGACTGGATGTTCATTCGGTGGTAAAATGTTCCATCTGATACCGCAAATAGCCCTAATGTTAAAATCGAATGAGCAAAGTTAAGATTCAAAATAACCAAAATGATTAACAACACAAAAAAAGAACAGGTGAAGGATTCAGTGAAACAGAGGTCCCACCATCCAGTTTCATATTTAACAAGCAGGGGAATCGTGAGCCTGTAAAACCCCATGTACGTTTCTGTCAGGATGCTTGGGGGAATAAAACTGATTCTAATTTTGGAATTTGTGAGACAGCTGGCCTTTTAATTGTAGCATTTTAGTCTCAAAGTATTAATCCAAAGCAAGTTAGCAGTGAGCCAACCTCAGGAAATGTAAGGGGTGGTAACACCCAGGACAGAGTGTGGCCTATCATAGAAAACAGGACTGATCATGCACTAAAGCCAATTGGGGATGCCAAGTTATATAAACTGCAATCTTTAGACTGCGCAAGGAAATCAAAGTACTCAGAGGTATTTGCACAGAGAGGATGGTTACGCTGTGGAATTGCCTCAGGTTACACTAGCGCAGAGCTGGAGTGGACCATGAATCTGTTTCCTTAGCCGTCTGACCTAGACCTGTCTGTCCTTATTTAAACCCAACTCCTAAAGTGTAAGGAGAGCCTCGTGTACTGCGTTTCACTCCCACCTCCGGTTACCGTGGCGACAGGAGGCCGTGCTCTCACTCCGTAACTTGCGGGGGCTCTACGTGTTTGACAGGTGCTTTTTGATGGCCTATCGTATCAGTGGCCTTCTTGAAAACATGGCTAGGTTTCGTTGTTTCTTTTCATTTTATGCCTGCTGATAGGTCAAACACGCAGTGCTGTGCTGTTTCTGTAACCCGCCAGTACATCTTGTGGAGGAAATTCAGCCATCGACATGCACACGCATAAAATAGCCTAGACATAGGAAACTGCAGACATATACCCTCCCGTTCAAAGGTTTGGGTCACTTGGCAGTTTCCATGAGAACATAGAGGAAATGAGTTTAAATATAAAATCTAGCCAGTGACAAAATTATAAATGTTGTTGAATTGAAATATATATTGTAATGTGTCGTTTAAGCTGTACTGTCGTCAAAGAATCCTCCATCTGCAGCAGTTACAGGCTTGCAGACCTTGCTAACATAATTCCAAAAGGGTTTTATAATCAGCATCTAACCTTTTAAAATGATCAACTTGCATTAGTAAAGACAACATTCCATCAAAACACAGGACTGTTTATTGCTGCTAATGGGCCACTGTATACCTATGTAGATATTCCATTAAAAAACAGCTATCTCCAGCTATGATAGTGATTTTAACACACACCTTGCAGTACAGCCTAGACACATCATCAGTGATGTAACCTGGGGTCATCGGGTGTTTTGGGTCTTTCAATAGCATACAGCCTTGCCCAGGCGACCCAGCCAGGGTTGATCAGTCCCCGACTTGTGTCTAGGTAGCTTGTGTGGCCCACGGGTCACCCCCTTTTGATCCTCAGCCATCTAGATGCTTCCTGATAGCTCTCTTATTGTGCAGTCACCTGATCCCCAGCTCCTTGAGGGCCCTGTAGAGCGACTGGCCAGCAAATCCTCAGCAGCCAACCTCGGTAGGGTAACACTGAGTCTTCCATCCCCTGCTTTGGCATTCACCTACGAGCCTCTCATACTTGGCCCTCTTCCTCTCGTATCCCTCTCCCATCCGGTCTTCCCAGGGCACAGTCAATTCCAGCAGAACCACCTGCCTTGACCACGAGATCTTCCGGTCATTTACAGCATTAACAATGTCTTTGCTGTATTTCTGATCAATTTGATGTTATTTTAATCGAAAAAAGTTTACTTCTCTTTCAAAAACATGGAAATTTCTAAATGACCACAAACTTTTGAACGGTAGTTTTAGGTAGTGTTACGGTGTACATGTCAAGCTAAAAGGGTTGAAAAAAAAAACAACCATGAGAGTAATTTAGACATCATAAAGGTGAGGAACTTTAAACCAGGAGTCATTTTGGTTGTACAGTGTTAGCTAACGGTCAGTTAGCTGTTTAAATGATAGGTAAGCAAACCGAATGGTTTAGGAATTTTTCGCATTTCTTTAACATTTCAGTGAGCTTTTCCAGGTTTTGCTGGCCCCGTCGTATTTTGTGCCGTGGATCGAACGGCGCTTTCCTGAAACATTGGCCAGCAGGTCGCTCGGCCAAGATGCAGGTGACGGGTGAGACTCGGGTTAGCTTAGGGTTTCTTCTCAGCTGTCGCCAGCTTCAAGGGTCTTTGAAGGATCACTGGTGAGATGGAGGTGAGGGAAGCCTGAGAGAGTCTTGCTCTTTGCCCTTAAGAGGTGAGAAGAATCGTAAATTATACACAATCAGTCCACAGATGGACCTGACCACTATTTACCTCTTGCATCTACAATGGTCTTATACGGTATCTTTCCCTACACTGTATACTGGTAGCCCACCCAGATTGGGGGGGGGTGATGAGCAGCCAGCTGTCCTAGGACCCCCAGGGGTTTGTTTTCTCCATGCCAATTTGTCGGTTCCTCTTCTCTGTCGGTTTATGAGGGTTACGATCCACTCTGTTACTGCCAGGATTGGTTGTAGACCACTTTCACCCAGATCATCTTAACTGTTGGATTGACTGATTGATGGGCAAACAAGTACATTACGCCCAGTTCTCTCTGCTTTGTAGGGCTTGCTGTCAATCCTTCGGAAGCTGAAGAGCTCGCCAGACCAGGAAGTGCGCCTCCTGCTGCTGGGCCTGGATAATGCAGGCAAGACCACCCTGCTAAAACAGCTGGCCTCAGAAGACGTGAGCCATATCACCCCCACACAGGTGACCTTGCCGGTGCCCGCATCCCCCTCCCTCGGAATCATTGTCCCCCTGGATCGAGTTTGGACTGCTTCCTCCACAGGGCTTCAACATAAAGAGTGTGCAGTCCCAGGGCTTCAAGCTCAATGTGTGGGACATCGGGGGCCAGCGGAAGATCCGGCCCTACTGGAGGAACTACTTTGAGAACACGGACGTACTGGTGAGCTGCGACGGTGCCGTTACGTGCCCACTCTTCATTCCCCTGGGCCGAGTTACCTAGCAACGGGCCCCTGTTGTAGAATTTTAATATTCTTGATTCTGCACGAGCTACACAGTAGACAGATCGTCTGTAGCACAAGAACCGTACCCAGGAGAATGGCAGTGCAGTATCGGCCCTCTGCTTGAGTGTTGTACAAAGACCAGAGGCCCAGAAATAGCTGGGAACCCAATGAAAAGCGGAAGAAGGGGTCATGTTTTTAAGGAGGCTGAATGGGTGCAGACAGGATGACAGGCAGCTCCCTTTCCTGATTGGCCCTCAGCAGGTCAGGTGATATTAAAGATGGTGCTGCTGGTAGACGGCTGTCACTTCACCTGTATGGAGGATTTTAACAGGGATGTGCGAGAGCGGCAGGTAAAAAGGCAAGAGAGGCTTTGGGGGCTTGAGTTCTTTAGAATGATCTCGCAGAGACTGGCTGTCTCGTTTTTCCTTTGGGGCAGGCAGCAGCAGAAATAGCAGGTGACAGGATTACAGAGAGTCGCAGTCAGGGTAATCAGGAGGGCGTGTCGGGCCCCGAGGCCAACTCATCCCGTTACTGACACTCTTCTCCGTCCCGACAGATCTACGTCATCGACAGTGCTGACAGGAAGCGCTTTGAGGAGACGGGACAGGTAAGAGAAGGGGGTGGGGCTTCAGATGACCCCTTTTGATCCGGTGGGAAAGAGACGGGACAAGGAGTGGCAGTAGAGACACGAATGTGATGGAAGAACAGGAACACAGCGCACTACAGAGACATAACAGATGATTATCGTCTGCCAATCCATACAGAGCTCTACGTGACGCGCTACTTCCCAAACATAGAAGGTGTCGTAAAAGACCCCAGCCGTTCAACGCAGACACTTTCTTCTGGAAGTGGCTTAGAACAATCAACATTAGGGACTGGTTTATTTATTTATTACTATACATATTTATTCATCATCATTTATTTATTACTATAAATCATGCTCTAAGCACGTTATTTTACTGTATTAAACCTAACAGTCAACATACCTGGTACATGTAACAATAAAACGTTGAACAAAAATTCTTGAATCCTTGAGAGCAGAATCAATTACTGGGATTTTCTTTGTCATTTTCTTTTCTGTGTGTAGTTATTGTGGTGGAAACATTTCACAGGTTTTAGTCACTTGTTTACAGTCAGACGGACCATGGTGTTAAAGTTAGGCCACAACTGTAACTGGACCTGCCATTAAAAGTGGCTGAGTATGGGTAGGATGTGTACAGTTTCCTCCTTATTCCAGTAACTCTGGCTGGATGTCAAAAATGTACTGTTCAAATGAAGAGTGGGTTGCCTAGGACGCGTCAGTGAAGATTTCCCAGAATGCATTGCGAGCCATACCGCTTCCCCTCGCCCTGTCCCCAGGAGCTCGCTGAGTTGCTGGAGGAGGAGAAGCTCAGCGGTGTCCCCGTGCTCGTCTTCGCGAACAAGCAGGACCTGATGACGGCTGCTCCCGCCGCAGAGATTGCCGAGGGCCTCAACCTGCACACCATCCGGGACCGGATCTGGCAGATCCAGGCCTGTTCTGCGGTCACCTCCGAGGGGGTGCAGGTACAGTGTTTGGGTCGGCAGAACCGCAGGTGCACTGGTCTGATCATCCCAGTCGTTTACAATAATGCAGAGACAAAGACAAGGGCAGCTGCTGGTGTATGTTTGTTAAATGTTTTTGCATTTTTGTATGTACAGTATATGTTCAGCTTCAGTGTATTTTAATCAAACAGTTGCCTTTATCCAAGGGGCATCTTTATGTGTTTTTCTCCTCTAACATATGGCAGTAAGACCATGCCTGTCGCAAAATTGTATGGTACAACAGCCGTTCCCTTACTGGATCCTGGTGACAGCCGTAAGTCTCCCAAGCATTAAAAACTGAAGAACAGCACGCAGCGGATGAGCTGAGATCTTTTGTCTTTCTCCTTCTCAGGACGGCATGACATGGTTATGCAAGAACATAGCAACAAGGAAGAAATAATGACAGGGAGCCACAGAGGTATATGATCTCCGACCATTCAACACAGAAAGAAAAGGAACAGATAGTATTTATTTTATATAAACGGACTGTGGCCCTTGTCTTATTGTCACTGAGTGTTTGTCAGCTCGAGTCTCATCACTGGGGGCTGTATGATTTTTATGATGCACTTAGTTATTAGTAATAATGGTATCTCAGCTCTGATTGGCTGGACTACATTCACAAACAGTGCATTAGAGTCACATGATCGGCATATTTAGATCAGTGCAAGGTGATAGTGAAATATTGACGTCAACCATATTTGCTTTTATTTCCAGTAGTGTAGAGGTAGAACAAATATGACTGACTGTCCCTTAGTTTATGTGCGGTCTTACTTTCTGTTTCATTTCGCTTACTTTTTATAATGGACAGCGCGAGGTTCCAGATGAAAATGTTTAGATTTTGACTGGTTTTGTAATGAATAAACTGCTGAATTGAAAACTGTTTGTTCTCTTCACGCGTGTCCATTCACGTTGTGCCTGGAATTAGATATTTGTAGTAGTCGTTTTCCGTCATTAGAGGGCGCCATTTACCCACTGATACTCTCGTACCTCCAGCGTCTCGACGGCGACGTTCAAGAATTGATACACAAAGACGTGACGTCATCACACGCGGTGTTGTGTGTTTCTTCTTAACGCGGCAGGGTAGCAAACAAGGTGGTGAAAAGTCGAAAGGGGTTAAGGTTAAGAGAGATTGGCTGTGACTGGGTAAGGGGCCGAGAGTCCTGTTATGGAGGATAGATGATGCTCTATGTATAGCTTTGCTCAAAGCTCTTCCTTGCACGGAGAGCTCATCACTGCCAACTAAAATCGGAAGAAATTAGCTCGAGGTGTTCTGTTAATTTCTTCTATGGAAATCATTCTTGACTCTCACGTACCGTGCCGCAACGATTGCCAGTAAAAGTCAATATTTAATGGTCGCTTTTAATGAACCGCTGCATTATAACATACCTACACTCTTCATGCGTACGCAGTAATTTATCGGCATACCCCAGCAATTCAATTACTTAAGAGTACACCTTGTTCGCTATGATTTACCGCAAAGAAATTGCCTTTTATTGCCTTTTGCCCAAATCTACCCTGTCAACTGGGGTTGAATGCTCCAGTGTCCTCATAGGACATTTACATAGAACCTCTTTCCAAGCCTCTAATAGACCTTCAGTACAATTTGCATTTATATAGCTCTCTTCATACCCGACATGGTTTGGGTGGTTTGCCATGATAAAACAAAACTCCTCTGGCCTTGACCTGCTATATTCAGCAGGGGCTGCATCCCCGATATTACCTTAGGTGAGCTTAATAACAAAAAAATCCCGAAAATCATTTGGAGTAAGAGACGCAGAGTGTAGTGCTTGATCTCAAGGTGATGTGTGAAGCTGGGCCCTTTGAAGTAGGTGTAATCACTCTCTCAGGGCACGATGCAACGCAGGCTGGGGAAGATCCTGCAGTCTGAGGCATAACTTAGGCTTACCTTAACACGTTTTTGTTCTGTTTTGTTTTTTAATGAATCTGAAAACATGCTAAATTGTTGGAATACGGCTCCAGCCTTTAAGTAACCTCAGACCCCGAGGAGACGTTTAATAAAGAGCTCTTGTGGTGGGTATGGATGAGAAAGACAAGTCTTCCAGACCCAGAGGGCTTTTCTGGGTCGGACATGACATTGTTCCTCTGATTCAAGATTCTCGAGCTTATTGTCTTATGCAAAGTAAACTGTCAGTTACACGATACGATGACAATCCTTCTCTGCATGCCTGTGCGGCAACACAAAGCACAGAAAACAATGCAGTCATGATTCTAGTAGACAAGAAATACGTCAGCCCAGTGCAATGGAAACGTCAAGTGCAGTATATATATAATGCAAATTATATTGTGAGTGGTTAAAAATGAGAAGACTTCTTACCATAAATGTGTAAACACAGTGTGATTTGAACATACAGTCCAATGTAAACATGTAACGCAGATATTGTATTTGGAAAGAAGTGGATAAGTTGAGGTGACTAACTGACTGGGCTTATGTGGCAGGTTGTACAAAGCTTTGCTGCATACCCAGCACCTCATTGGCTGGAGCTGGTAGGATTGTCTCCAAAGTAACAGGTGAAACTCAAAGCTCAACTGAAATGTTCTTTTCTCTGTTCTGCTTGACAGGTATTAGCAAGAGCTGTGAATAATTATTAAGGCATCTGAGCTTGTGTACTGAAGATTGCATTAATTGCCTCAGTAAGAACCTGTTATGTAAGGGGTCACATGGTGGTTGGGCTAATTGACCTGTTGCTTCACCTCCATTGTCCAGGGCTGCAGGTTGGATTCTGCATGGCTTTTGCGCTTTCTTCAGGTGAATCGCTCACTCCTGTATTCCTGCAGTGGCCTGGTTTCTACTTCATCTTGTAAGCTGCCTCACGCCCTCCCTTTGCCAGGATTAGCTCTCTGGATCAACACAACCTCGACTGGCTGAGCAGTTAATAAACATGTATTGAAAAATAGGCAAAACCTTGGATAAAAAATAGCATCCATTGAGTAGCATTCTTTTTTTTTTTTCTCAGTGTTATCTGTTCCAAATAGATCAGTCAGAAGTTAGCAATAAGACATATGTGCCAAAAGTATCATTTCTAATTGGGTGTTTAAAAAATGTCCGTTTTGACATAAGGCAGAAAATGCGAAGGCTACCATGCATGACAAGTAATAAAATCTCCCTCCAGACATGGAACGCTCTCGCTGTGTTAACTTAATCATTAACATCTGATCCTTGAAATGCAATGAGCAAAATAAACAGCACTAAATTACCATAAATACAGAAGCGGCTGCAATATCTTTTCTTGAAGAATGGTTTTCTAACAAAATCTCGAAGCGAAGGTGATGCCAGCGACGGCAAGCTCCCCACTGCTAGAAGTGGACCACTTGGGTGCGTCTCTGAACTCTTTTCATCTTTCGCCGCTAACCCTTCAGAAATGTGAGGCACCCGGACCTCCAGTTAGGTTTTCCAAGCCTCACCACCCAAGTACGATGCCTCGATTTTCAGGGGAGACAGATTGACAATGTCGGCTGGAAAGACTGAGAGGGACACTCAGACTTAATTAAAACATTCCTGTCTGTACATCCCCAGTCACCAAAACCTTGGCCAAGCAGCATTCTCACTCAGTAACCACAGGTTATGATGTCTCAGTCCGTCGTTGCTTCTTAATGGCTGTTCCTCTGCTTGTACCTGTCATCAGGGTCTCGTACTCCGGGCTGGCTTTCCTGTCATCAACTGGATCGCCCACATTGCGTCAGGTCGTTAGCTGTATCCACCAGCCAGGCTGCCTCAAACCCATACCCTGGCCTTTCAACAGACCCATCTAGGCCATGGCCAACTAACCACCTGGCCAACATCAGACCAGCAGGACCCTGGTGAGATAAGATGCTCATTTCAATGCAAAATGGCAATCAGTGTGGTGGCCCAAAGTCTAATACCGATGTGTCGGGAACCTGTCAGCACATGAAGTGTCTTGTTGATCTTTGAGGAAAGCTGGCTGAGAACTATTTCTTCCTGGCGGGAAGCTGATTCTTCCTGTTTCTTCCGAGTTGACAGCAGATTCTTCCTGGTGGAGAGCTGTTTTTCCCTGGCAGAGAGCTGATTCTTCCGGGCAGAGAGCTGTGTCTTCCTGGTGGATAGCTGTTTCTTCCTGATTCTTCCTGGTGTTTTCTGGTTCCCTTTTGTTGTGGACTAGCCGTTCAGATGGCTGCCGCATGGTCACCTCCCAGGATCTTTTACAGCTCTGGAGGTGCCTGCTGCTCCCCAGGGATGTCATGGACTTGGGCCTGTTGTAATTAGAGAGGATATAAATTGCCCCACCGCTGCCACCCAATCCCACCACCTCCCAATGATTTGTGGGACCTCCTTCGGAGGGCAGGGGACTGTGTCCCCGTATTGGGGTCTTCACACTCTCTTGTGGTTCAGGGTGCGGCCAGAGGTCAGAGAGGATGCCGTTTCTCCATTTAAAAAAGGCAGCATGGCACCAAACATAGCCTAATAATATAGTCTCTTTGAATTTGGACCCAGTTAATGTGAATAAAGTTAATACAAACATGTCCTGCTTGCTATGTTAAGCATCGATCATATTGGACAGAGTGCAGAATATTTCATAACCGGATAAAGGATATTATCCATTATGACCCTTGCTTACTATACCTTTGAGTTTAATTGTAATTCCCTCATTTTATTTGTTTACAGTTATCTACCATTTCAGGCACCATAATAACTAACCTTGGAGCTTAACTTCTGGTCTCTCAGAACTGCATATGATAGCATTCCCTGTTCATGGAAAAAGGTCCGTGCTCCTCAAATCCAACCACTTCGAACAGCGCCTAGAAATATCTGAGGTTCCTGTTTTCTTAATTCTTAAACACCTGGACTTTACAATTTTTTTTTTCAGCTTTTTGCAGAGAAGATCTCACTACAAACATAGTACAACGTGGACTTCTGAGGTTTCCTCTGTTGGCGTTGATGACTCCTGCTTTACTGTACATGTGCCCTAAACTGAGTCGCTTTGAATGTTAAATTAGTCGACGTAAACGGAATTACATGCCGAGGCAACAGACTGCTGGAACCCACTTTTGCAGAGCAGCGTGTTACTCTCGGCCCTGAGATAAGACTTCACTCATTTTTATTGCAGGCTCAATGATAACACTTGACTTCTTGGGTATCCGGATTATGCCGCAAGTAGCTGGTGAAATCGGCAGCACGGTGCAGTGGCAGGACGTTCCATGGAGCCCAATCGGTGGCCACGCAAAGCATGATGGGAGCCGGGGTCTCTGGGAAGTCTGGGGACCAGTCGTAGCTTGAGGGAGCACAGCGGTCATACTCTTGACCCCCTGCTGACCACTAAACTCCCTCCCCAGACCCAGTGAGCTCAAACTGACTAGGGAAACAACAGTTGTTAAAAAAAGTGGTCTTTATTGACTGATTGCCCTCATTTCTTCACTGATCTTTTTCCAATTTCCTTCCCTTTCTGTCTGTCCATCCACAAGTCATAATTTGACTTTTTATCACCTCTTTCTCAAAGAGAGACGCACCACAATCAGTCATTACAGCTCACAATGGCAGCTCCTCACCGATGCATGAAAGGAATGGATTTCCACATTTGACTCAATCCAGGGGGTTACTTTAGTGTAACAGATTCGATATTTTTCAAATGAGCCAAGTTATATACATGCAGGCAGGATGAGATGATCTATTGCACAGTCTTAATGGATTTTGTCGACTTCAAAGCCTGGGTGCTTGCAGAAGAAAATGATATAATACCTTTGATAAAAACATATAATTATACATTTGATTAGCTGGGCAATTTATGCCAGTCACATTTTCTCTGTGTTGAGCGGTGGTTGAAAATTGTGATACAATCCACAGATATCTCTGATGACCAGGGCAATGGGAAGATTTCAAAGACAACAGGAATGGATGGAGAGTAGCCTGGCTCCAAAGGCTTCCATGTATCTCTTCATTAAAGCAATCCATAAACTTTCCTGGCAAAGGGCTTCTGACAGCCGGATAAATACTAATGATTTTCTGGAAACGAATTCAAACTGACAAGATAAACCAGATTAGTTTCGCACATGCATAAGCTCCACTTCATATTTAGACATCCAGACAGACTCTGTGGGATGGTGTAGAGCTACACTGACTCATTTTATACTGTTTTAAATAACACATTTTTGATGAAAGAAATATTCAGGTTTTTTCTTTATGTATAACAATGTTATCGTTGTTGTTTAACTGATATCATTTGGCTTACACACACACACACATATATATACAAGCATCAAGTAAGGGGGGGGAAGAAACTGTGTTTTTTATTTTGTTTAAATATCCCCCCCAAATATTTTTAATGGCCTCTGTTTGTGTTTTCTGAGTGTCCATGTATGCAAGAGGGGGAAGGAGAGTATTCTCAATTTCCCTCTAAAAAGAAAATTCATTTGCGGTTGCTAATGTAATGTCATCGCTGTGTTTACCGAGCGTGGATGATGTATAGGGGATGTTGCATTGAGTGAGACTGCTTAATGATGCATAGAATTAAGTCTGCAGCTTTCAGCTGAGCTCCCCTCTCTCGCGCGCACTCCGCTCTCCCTCGCTCCCGGTGCATTCTGGGAAGGAGGCTGTCTCGCTTTGGTGGCGACAAGCCGCTCTCTGCTCCGCCGCCTCACTCCATCAATCAAGAGAGGGAAAACGAAAGAACAAATAGAGGGGATAGATCTCCAAAAGAGGAGTAAGAAAGAGAAGGGGGGGGGGGGTAAAGGAGAAGGATAGAGACGTTGAGGGAAAGGACGGATGGAAAAGAGGGAAGAAAGACATCAGAGGCACTGGGAGAAGGGATAGAAGGAGATTCATACCAGTAATTAACACTTCGTTACAATTATGGCCTGTAATGACGGCGCCACTAAAAATCCAACTGTCTAATTGGAGCGGCAGGATGTAGCCAGCGTCGGGACGAGGCAGCGCGACCCTGATTGTTATGATGATGGCTGCGATTATGGTTATCTTTATGATTGTCATGATGGTGATGACAGAGTTAATGGCGATGAATATAAATACAGGCGTCGTCGTGTGCCAGTGCGACATGAACGAATCCAGCTTTGTAGGGTACGGGGCAGGAGCCCTTGACAACGGGGAGGATGAGAGAGAGAAGCTTAATAGTCAGCCTGCAGTAACCCTGTCTGGTGCCCGTTTTCACAGTGTACTGTACGTGTGTGGTTTCTTGTAATATTATGATGGCTAGATAACACTACGTGATGGGTTCAACTTACATGCACCAGTTTGTATGCAATTTTAAATTAGACTCTACACACCAGGCAACCACAGATTATGTAAGGGGAGCTTTTTGTATCGCAGTTACAGTAAGTCTGAATGATTTTCTGTACAATTATGGTGGAGTATGTCATTTCAGTGAATATGAAGAGTTTCTAATTTCTCGGAAAGATTCTAAAAATAGAATTGCTTGAAAGTATAATTATTGTAATTAAAAGCACCAGTTCTTATCAGGAAGACTAACGTCAACACACAGCGGTAATTGGATGTTCCCCAGCATGTGCTTCCTTTTGAAATCATGTGACATACTGCTTCCAGGTTCCAGAAATCCATGGTGACGTTTCATTAGGTTCAAGTCTCCTGCAGCTTCCTGGAACATCAGCGCAGACCTCATTTCACTGTCTTAGCCTTGGTTCAGTCTCTGCTGATCTAATCTGGCCCGTTTCCAGCTGAGTGTACTTGTCTATGCCAGACAAATTGCTTGAATGCTGCAGATCTTCCTTAACACAATATATATCTGCCACAGCTACATATGCAGAATGATACAAGATAAACTTCTGAATTGACTACATTGTAAATTATTTGCAAATGGTTGTATATAAGTTTGACTTAGCATGAGTTTTATTAATCAAATTAAAGTTACAATTTTAATTACCTACCATGGTTAATAATGTTTACTTGTTAGGATTTCTATTCTATAATAATTGTGCTGATATGTTTTATAAATTCATGTCAGCTGACAGATTACTTCTTTTCTTTGGCTGAGTTCCTGGACAATATTTTAGTGTCCGGCTGATTCCATAAGGTGACACTTTAACTTACTCTCAGCAAATTACTGCCTCTGTAGCACTTTCTTCAAGCCCCTGACATTTACCTCCAGAAGAGAACTATTTGTAATAAATGGTTTCAGTATTTGGACACTTTTAACAGCTCTGGCTTGATAAATTGTTCTTCAGACCTTTTCCAAAGGGAATCATCAGCTTGTAAGGTTAACAAAACTTTGTTTATGAAATTAAACGAGCCATTGAGTTCCATCATTTTGGAGGATAGCAGTGACAATCTGAACCTTAAGGACATTCGCCAGGCTTCTGTTTTCAATCCATCTCTATTTCTCACACACCTCTCTCTTCCAGTAACCTATCTCAGACCAGAGCCCCCCCACCACCACCCCCACCGGTGACTGATACGCTGTTTGTTTGTGAGCTTTCCGCTTGTTTCCAGCGGCCCGGCCTCTCCGTTCCTCTCCCCCTCCCGCCTCCTCCGGCTCTCTCTACTTCAGTCAGTTTCCCTCTCTGATCCACCTGCCCACCCAATTCATCATTATGCCACACGACCCACACTGAATTATTGTTTCTTTGATGTGTTAGCAGTTGAAAACAAATTCATTTCACTGCCCATCAATTTATCACTTGGGCAGTGGATGGGAATTCACACTTGAGTTGGAGGGGAAACTTTCCTTGTTTTCACTGTACCATGCGTGAGAGAGGGAGAGAAGGAGAGATGGAGAACGAGTCAAAAAGAAAAAAGTGAGAGATTCCTTCCTCTCTCCGTCTCCCTCCAAAATCTATTGCTGGTGATAATTTATCACTTCTCTTAGCTCGGTTGACAAACTATTTGCAGGAAAATGAGATTTTCCAGCACGATTTCTCCTTTGGGAATTGAGGGGGAGCTTCTGTTTCCTTACTCTTACACACACACACACACACACACACACACACACACACACACAGGTTTTCTCTCTCTCTCTCTTTCTCTGGCTGAGGTCTCAAGTGTTTATGGAGGTGTTTAAGATAAATGAGGTAAATTAATAGAGTCACTGAAGGGAGATATCTGCTTCCACACCAGCAAATCTGCCAGTGACACTCTAAAGAGGAAGCGAAGGCTCTGTCTCGCCCTCCCTCACCTCTCTCACGCTCACTCCCTTCCTCTCTTGAAAAAAATCACACTCCCTCTCTCTCTCCCTCACCTCCTTCTTCAGCCGCCTGACTCCCCTCATCTATGAGCTTTTTCTTTCTCATCCCTCCTTTGAACATACATTTCATCCGTGTTTGTACACGACTGTGCGCTGCATTGGAGGAAAAATGGCTTCATTTGGGGCATAAAAAAAACAGAAAATGTCACAAAGTGAAAAGCACTTGCAAGAATCTCACAGAAGGAAAGTTTGAAATGATATCCTGATTATATCCTCCATGTGGAAACTGTTTCATGAAATTGAGAGCAAAAGAGCACGGAGATTGATTGCCCAGTTCCACTCAATCACGGAGTACATGACTGGCCCTTTATGGAAATTGATTATCAATAAGTGTATGACAACTTATTTGATCTCGACAACCGGCTGAAAAATGACCCAGGATCCCATGGTAATAAAAGTTGAAACCAAAACACCTTGCCAGTGAAGAAGACTCTCTGTTTCCTATAAACTTGGGTTCATTCCAGTTTTAGGCATCTTCATTCACGGAAAGTGATGTACACCTTAGCGTTTTCATTGTCCCTCATGAGAAATGATGCCCGGGACATTGCACTTATTAAGACAGCTTCCTCCGTGTGCAGGTCCCACTGTGTATGACGACCCAAGAGGAGAAGAGCCCCACATTCACCATTCCTGACCCTGGCTGGCAGGTGTTGACTCCACTGGGTGCTGTTTGGTTCTAGTCATGTACTCCATCTCCACTGTGCTTGTATTTTTCAGAGATTCATGCAGTTTTACTGCATCTCCCAAACTTAGTTTCATTAGTATACACATGCTACTGGTCTAGTCTTACAGCTTTAACTCAGAATGCCTTTGAATTCTACATATGGTGAAGCTCTGCCATCTTGTATATTGAGAAATGTTGATTATTGTCAATATTATTTAAGAATATTACACGATTAAATGGGGCTTCATGTCTGCTTCATGCAATTTCTACATCCACTCATACATCTGGAAAAATAAAAGTTTAAATGGAGAAATTCATGCTCTGTATTTTGCACAGGGACATCAGAGTAAGCAACACTGTGGGATTTAGACCAACAACCTGTAGAATGCAACCCTATGTCGTGAACCACACTACTACCGGGTGCTCAAAGTCTTTGTGCCCCCAGAATTTTACTCCTAGTATACACTTGTAAAGATTTTAAGCTGTTGTACTAATAGTACGGAGGGGTGCTTCACTGTAAATTGAAAGCAAGAGATGGTTGATTATTGACAAATGATGTCATAGAGTATTTGTGACACTAATCAGTCGGCAGTCCAGCTAAATGGGGCATTGATCTGACCAGGTGGAAGGAGTCTTGGGAACCAGGATTCCCACAGCCAGCCTGGGACAGCCACAGCACCTCTAAGAAGGTGTTTAGCATTCAGTCCAAAGTCATGGGTCCTCTGCATATGAAAACGGGAGAACCCTATCCTGTTCACTTCAGGCATGTTGGAGCTGGACCACTACCAGATACTTTGTCTGTCTTCCGGTTTTGTTTTATGCCAGATGCCTCATCCACAGTGTGGTACTCATCTGACAAATGAAAAACAAACAACAAAGACCGTGCCTCTGTAAATAAGGCAGCTCTCTGTGAGGCACAGATAAACAAAGATCCACAGATTTATTGCCCTAAAAATCGAGTACAGTTACTGAATGAAGGTGTCCTTCCCACGTGACAGAGACAATACCCTTCGCTCTGGTCCTTTAAGTCCAACCTCCCACCGTTCCTGCAAAACAGAGACCACCTGTAAACTCAAGGGGCCGCTCACAGCTCATCCCCACCCCTGCTGTCCTAAACTGGACAACTGACTCAGCCACTGTGACGTCAGTCTCAACGAAGACCACCAGCTTGATTGACAGGTGCCAGGAGTGAACTCACTAAGCAGGACAGCTGTCATTTATGCCTGACTTGCACATGTCTGCCACAAGTCAAGTCACAAAACAGCTCTGTCCTGTTCTCATTCCAACATTTTTCATAAACGCCCCCTTCACGCAAAGACTGGCAATTCCACCTAATGTATAATCCTTTGTATGGTCACATCTTCTTAAGTGTGTGTATTCTCTTAATCACTATTCATTTCAAGCAATAAAAACATAATTCTGTAAAATTCAACAAGATATCCAGGAGTTTTCATGCATTGAAACGATATGTTGAGGAATTTTTCCCAATGTTTCTTTTTCAAGTCTTATACGGTTTATTTTCTGAGAGTATCCCCTCCAGGCTTTGAATCCCTAAACCCCAAGATGCCCCTCTACCATGAAAACATGGAAGCAGACTTTACATCACACATTCCCTGTGTTTACGGGACACAACCCCCGGTCTCCACACTCTGGTTTCGTGGCGAGATTTCTTTCGAGTCCCGGACAAATCATTTGTGAATGCAACGATCGTTGACGTGACACACGTAGCCCAACGTGCCTCAAAAGAACACAAAGAATTAGCATGCCATATAAATCCTTAATTTCCTAATTACTATGCATATTTCATTTCACGCTGACTTTGCACCGTGCTATACACACGGGCATGAGTGTACACACACGCACACACGCACACACACAAGCCAAGACAGAGAAACTCGTGACGCCGTTGAATTCTACTTGTACCAATAACTCTAATTTTATTGCTGCTTGACAAACAGGAGGTGTCCTGTCACTTTTATTTCCAGTGAGTGCAAAGCCAGTACGGCAGGGCACACAGCTAAGAGTCAACACGAGGCATCAAGCTCTTCGCCACAAGACTTGAGAGTCCAAACAAACCCCAACTGCGGAGCCAGCAGGGCGCAATGAGGGCCAGACCCCTCTGTACTAATGGCTATTAACGCTTGTGTGCCATTGTGACATGCACAATGGTGGTCACGCTGGGATTTTGTGAGCACGTTGCTAGCAACAGTTATTAGCCCGCAAAAACCAAGGGGAGAACAGTCAACAGAAGAACAAGAAGATTTGGGGACCTCGGGGGTGGGGAGGGGGGATTTAGGACAGTAGAGTGGGGTTAAAGGTTGGGTCTGAGGCGGAAGTGGGAGGCAGTGGGGGAACAATGAGGGGTCTGCACTGGGCTCACAAAGATTGAGATGGGGGCTGGGTTGGTGATGGTGGACTGTGCACAAAACACAGGAAGGTGGGGATAGAAAGACATGGATGTTAGTGGGTTCCAGGAACAGATGGTGACAACAACGAACAGTGGACCGAAAGGACCATCGGTGAAAAAGGACAGGAAGACACTGCCAAGGATGAAGAGGAAAGAAAGATGGCCAGAAGCTGGACAATCAATGACACAACAAATGAACAGCACAAGGGTGTGTTGTTGTAAATTATGCATAAAACACACACCACTGTCTAGCCATGTAAAACGGACAGGCATCAGGGTCAGGGCACCTCGCCACAGCGTTCATTTAGTTAATAATGTACATTCAGTTTAACAATAATAATTTAGTTAATATTACACCTAACGACTGTGTTGTCAAGGAGACCTACACGCAAACCTTTAAAATAAACAGCAGGTCCTTAGCGATTTTCCTACCGCATCGGAACACAAATCTTGTTGTTAGGAGAATTCTGTGTAAAATTATCGCCATAATTGGAAGACGTGTATGGAAAAATTCGGGCGGTCGAATGGAAATTCAGCTGGAACTGGAAGGCCAAATGTCTACAGTTTATCCTGAAGTTTATTCTGGCAGCCAGACTGGTATGATAATGAATCAAAATGGTGCAAAGCGGCAAAAAAGGGTTCAAGTACGAATAGTTAAATTTGCTGCACTAAAAGCGGGACGGGCAGGTGAACAGAAACGCCGATGGATTAATTAATACAAAAAAAAACATTATTTTATGCCTTATGAACTAATTACCGCATTTATTTCGAATCAAAATCCACATGGAGGCAAGCGTAAAGGTATTTTATAAACGTTGCTATTAAGTGGGATTTAACAGGAGGCAATCCATCTTGCGGAGTGAGCGGTGTGACAGGTGAAGTGGCGCTGAGCGGAAGGGGCAAGGCAGCGCCGCGAGACATTGAGGAATCAACAGCATGCCCTCCCAAAACACTCCTCTTCAGCTGGCAATCGCTTCCTCTGAACGCCAATATGCAAGATAGTTTTTAAGATAGGGATAACTTGCCGCAGACTGCATTTAAACCAGATCTATTTCCCCTCTTGAAAAGGATTTTTTACTAAGATGCAGAAGATTTTTTATTTTTATTATGTAGTCATAATAATCATATATATAGCATACAATATATTATGGCGTGAGAAATTAGCCAAATAATAGGGCAAAGTAAAAATCTTTTCAAGTCGTGACAGAAATTTAAAATCGGAATAGTTTACGCCGGTAAAACGTATCGCATCAAGAAAAATGAAAACAGTGACTTAAAGAAATGAAACATTGCGCCTGCACACCTGTTTACAGAATTCTCAATGTATGTTACTCAAAGAAAATTGTAAAAAGCATTTTCTAATGCAGCAGGCACGTGCATCTATGTTTGGGGGAATTCCCATTAAAATTATAGGACATTTCAATGAATGCAATTAACCAGATTGTTTAAACAAGATTTGCTAAATATTTTTAATGCTAAAATCGTTCGCCAAAAGAACAGAAAAAGAACATAATTTTGGTATAGGTTAATTCATTTGTATGTCTACTTACAGCAATTACAGTATGTTTTCATTAAATATTTCAAGGAAATAATTATTGATACAGGACAAAAAAATTTAAGCGCCAATAGTCTTATGGTGTGGTTATAATAAAGGCCAATGAGTCAGTGAAACTTCATGCATTCAGAAGGCTCTTTTTCAAACATCGCCGCTGTGTATCGCTCTTGTTCTTAAACACTGCATGCACTGATATTTACCACTGACGCACCTTTGAACTCGGCACTCTGTTTCCCACCTGTAACCCGCAGGGAGTAAACTGAGATCGGGGGTGTTGGAGCCGGCGACGCCGACCGGAGGAGCGGAATCCGATGACGCCCGTGTCCCTCCGGCATTTCCACACCGGCTAACTCTCCAACACTCACCCGTTATAACAAACGTTAGCGATCAGGAAAATGCAGTTAGCTGAAAAACCCACTTATTTTTGAAATTATAACCGTTGAGATCACAGTGTTGAGAACAAAGCTGGATTTTGAGGTCATCATAATAATACTCAGTCACAGGACTTTTGCGAAAAATGTATATAGATGCTCGAAACATTCCTCCTAAATCAGGAAGTATGAAATTCGTATTGACAATGTTGCGCTTCACAGAATTAAAGGAATGAAAAGGTTTAAAATGAATCTGGAAAACTCTTCGCAAGAATTAGGTTGCACAAGAGTTATTATTGTTGCATTATAAGCTGAGTGTGGATGCATGTTAGGAAAAATCAACTTTCGGTAAGGTTCCTGACTTCGGGAAAGTTCTGTTAGTCATGTAAAAACTTCCTCTTTGCAATGAAGGTAAAATTTCCTGAAGCAAATCTTATAAACATATAATTTAATCAAAATTCCCAACTGAGTTTCCTAAAATTAGTTTGAGTTTTAACTGGTTTTTATTTATTTAATCTGTATTAATTGTAAA
Organism: Gymnarchus niloticus; assembly: GCA_009936485.2. NCBI lineage: Eukaryota > Metazoa > Chordata > Actinopteri > Osteoglossiformes > Gymnarchidae > Gymnarchus > Gymnarchus niloticus. The sequence goes on along the minus strand of JAACJT020000095.1, from coordinate 2,375,172 downwards.
CAGTAATAATAAAACAGACTTCTTTTAAACGTATTTAAAATTGTCAGTGAAATACAGAAAGCATCGAATACATTGAAGTCAATGCAAGCCTAATAGAAGCCATTCTGAAATTAAAGAGTTGCTTTATAAACGTACAGGTGTGACAACTAATGTGGAATTGGGTCAAATACGATATGCTTATTTAAATACGACAATTAGTCTACCCTTTTATGGTACTGGACTGGATCATATTTTTTTTTAAATGTGGATTAATGGCTATTCAGCGTGACGTATTCTCCTCGTTTCACTTTTATATAATTCAGGTTGTCGGAATTTGAAGAGTTTTTTACGATTTTTAAAAGTGTACATTTCAAAATGTACACGTGAAATGTGTACATCGTGTTTTAAAGTATTAGTTTTATGTGCTATAGGTAAAACTGAAAGTCTCCCGATGTTTATTATTATTATTATTATTGTTATTGTTGTTGTTGTTGTAGAATATTATTAACCGAACTGCTATCAATGAATAAATAATAAAATATAATAGAAACGCCATTAAGGCTAGCCCAACGTGGGAAAAAAAACAGATGAGAGTAAAAATTTAACTTTCATTTGATGAAGTACGGAAGGATGAATATATATATATATATATATATATATATACATATTCAGGTCCATGAATCCCCACAGGTGTGTGCAGGTGATGGGATATAAGCGTATACTGTCAATGGTAAGAACAGAGTTCACCATTATTGTTTAAACTGTTTAAATTACGTTATGTGTTTCATTGCCGATGTTTGCTGATTAATAAAATTAATTTCGCTCGCTGAACTACAGTAGTGACGGGTGTGAGGAGGCTGTCATTTAAAGGGTTAACGTGTATTTATAAACTGTGTGCATAATGTAAGAACACATGACGGGAACTAAGATGTTAAAAAATGGAACATTAAAAGTGAATTGCATACGTGAGACTTAACTAAGACAAGACACTTTTAATTATTGAAATTAAGACAGCATGTAATTCGCAGGATCTATACTGTATACCGCGTTAATGACTGCGAAAATATAAACAGCTAATTGATACAAATATATAATAATGAATTGGATTAACTATGAACTCAGAAACAAAACGTGTAGACATGAAATATTCAAAAGAATATAACAAATTGAAAACATTTCAAATGTACAATCAGCTGTCTCAAATTCGAAGGTAACTTACACCAGTAATACAGTTAGTAAATGGTTCAAACTCTAATGTATGGAAATAAACAAATGAATGAATGAATGAATGAATGAGCAATGAATTATTATTACAATTTTTGCGCGAGCTAATAAGATAGCAATCTCAGAGTTTTAATCCCCAGTTAAACTCTCGATAACCTTTCCATTCGTCCTTCCTTTCTTCCCTCCCCCTCCCCTAGGCGTCTTGTCCCTCGCTCGCGCTATCCACTTTAAAGAGGAATTTTCTGCTCCCATTAAATGTTATGATTCGCTTTAGTCCCTCCTCGACAGTTTTATTTATTTCAAAACACTCTGCCTTCTGTCCCGAAGCAGCAGTGGAGTAATGGTATTTACACTACTTGATGTCTTCTGGGAAGAGAGGGAGTGACTTTTCCAGTCATTAAACTTGCAGTAGATGCCCCTCAGATAACAGTTTGGGGGTTCCATTACAATCAGTGTTGCCCTGTGCTGGACGTTAGATGTTACCTTTAATCTTCCGTAATTCGTGTACAATCCGCGGCATGGTAAATACGAACTTCAGACAACGTCTTAAATCGTTTATGTTCCTGAAACGACCTTAAACAAGAAGGGCAGGCAGAGTTATGATCTCTCTATAACATCACTTTCACTTCTTTATTTCAGAACGGAGCTAAGTGTTTACTTTGCAAAATTTAACCTTCCTGCGCATGCAACGTAAAACACACGATCAAACGCATTTCATTATTTTGCGCATTTGCACAACGTATACGACTCACAGTATGACATACCCCCTAAAGTATATGGGATCGGCAAATATTTCGGAGTCAGGCAGCTGGGGTGATTTTTACAACGTGGTGCCGGGGTCCCGGCCTATCTCGTTTCGGCTAGTCTGAGTCCTATAAAGGTGTGAAGACCAGGAGGCGCTCGCACCGACCATATGCACAGCCTCCCGGCGTCAGTCGATATATAGGCCTATATATATATTATTCTAAATGAGTTTAATCGATTAAGTGCAGTACGTACGTAAGAATAATTCAAACATCGAGACATGCCATGTTGAAAGAATCGGTGTGTATGTTTCAGTATTATGTTTCAATTCATTATGTGTTTCAATATTATTTTTTTTCTTGATTATTGCATGTTTTATGGTATAAATACCTCACCATATTTCCACTGTACACATAAAAACAAAATGACAAATGAGAGGTCATTGCCATTAAAAAAACAACACTTTTGCTGGTCGGCAAGATGCGCCCAAGCTGCAAAAATCGATTTTATGTCAACTGGACACTCCCCCACACTCTCTAACAAACATAAATGGCGATGATTGTTTCAGAACGTAACTCGACAGCGTGCCATCCAGTACAACCTGCAAATACAACGATTATCTTCCCTGGATTCACGGCACTGGACATCAATACCTTTATAAAGAAAAATACTTGATATATAGACAAACTGACCTTGTATCTGGGGAAGCATGCGGATGACCGCTCATACCATTGAGGACAGAGGACATTTTAAATAAGGCGACTTTTGTTTGTTTGTTCTTTGAGGTACTATGACATTTTTGAAACAGGTTATTGACTGATTATTGTTTCAATTAAACAACAAAATAAAAATAGCAAAAAATATAAAAATTAACAAAGTCTTGGCTTTGTTTTTATTAGGTTAGAAATCGAAAATCAAAGGCGAAACAATAGAAATCAAAATTACACATTCAAGGTGCTATATTTATTTTAAATTATTTTAATGTATAGTAGTCAGGAAATTTTCTAGGTAGTTTCTGGAAAGCTCAACAATTCATAAATGGAAGAAACCCGAAAATTCGTGAGTCGTTATTGTCTTGTCACAGTCAGCCCTTGGGAATAAATGACAGCTGAAATCAGAATTTGAATTAGGTTCAAATTTACTACAACACTTTTATTTCCGTGCACTGCAGGATCAATTGCTGTCAAACTCAAAATGCAAGCTCAATATAGAACGCCATAACATAAAACGTGCCAATTTGTCCAGAACTCCAAGAATTGTGTCACATCCAATACTACCATGTATTGTAAATGGGGCTGATGGGGTCGAATGAAAACAAACTAGGTCCGCGTCGAGTGTTTCCGTAAACGTCGCATTGTCGCCTGGTGTGCCCCTGAAAGTCGAGGAGAATCCCAAACTTGGAATCACTCATCCATGTGTTCCGCTCGGGATACACCCCCTTTTCCGAAAGCCACACCCCACTGGTCCAATACCGGGTCTTCCCGAAACACAGTATCCAATGGTTTTGCTGTAGGCCGGCGACAGGCGCGACGCTGGAATAAAATCTCGAGCTGAACTGGTATTTTAGTAGAAGCAACCAAACCTACTGGTGATTTCAAATGGATAGTTCCTAAAAATCTCTTGAATCCGAATCAGTATCTTGTACGAGAACCCACTGGACACCACAAGGCCACTTTTAAATAGCTGGATAATACGACATCTTCTCCCGTGAGCAGTTTCTTCTTCTGCGGTGCAGGTAAATAACTACAAACGTAATGGTTACAGCCGGATGGCACATAAAGAAGCATTGATGCGCCCTCGGACGATTATCTTAATGTTGTCGTCGCTCTCCACGGGTTGCGAATTGCCATTTAAACAGAACGTGGGTGGGGGTGGTTAGCTGACGCTGCTTGTCATAGACAGTGAGAAATAATGCGTTGTGTGCACCGTATAATTCGGACTGTGCTGTTTAAGTTGTTATACGTGAGTGGAAATCAGGGGGTATAGTCAACATGAAAAATGTTTGGACAGCGTATTAGGGAAACAGCAGGATAACAAAAACAAAGAGCGGAAAAAAACAATAATAAATGCGGCTAAGGCAAATTAAATAGATTCTTATACCATGATGTGGGTTTGCAGAAAGTGCATCGCGACATTAAACAGTATTCGCAATATGACATCGATGCATTTAAATCACACAGTTTAAACAACCAAATAAACATTAATAACTATACTCTATTGCACTCTGTTGCAGATTTTAAACTGTACGCTGGGACAGTGTGTGTTTTTTCGCCCACCCGCAATCCTCATGGACTTAAAACGCAGCTAACTTTACAACTTTTGACAGCGCGGATCGTCCAACTCTTGTGTCCAGGCCATTCAGTATCAAAGATCGCAGGACAATGTCGAGCACCACCGGAAGAGGTAAAAATGACTTTAAAATATTCATACGTTAAATAGATCATTCTTGCAGTTAAGAGACGTGGGTCTCGATGACGGATTCGGGAGTCGCATAAAATCAATATGCCAACATCAGGCAAGTACTAGTAGACCCCAACCGAAAATAAATGAGCAAAACAGGCAGCTGACATATTTATTGGTGACAATATTCTACAGTTCTGGGCTTCACATATTATGACCAGCAGATAAAGCGCATACGTTCTATTCTAAAATGTCTGAAATCTTAGTATGGACCACGGTAACAGCGAGCTGTCAACGTATCCATATATATTATTTTAATCCTTCATACAGACTGCTTAATATTTAAGAACGTGTGTGGGCGTTTGCGATGTCTGGATGGAAATATAAAAAAATGAAGAGAACGCGAAACTGCGTGTTCTTTGTATCTGAAAACAATTGAATTGGGATTGAACTGGGCCCAGTGATAAATTTACGCAGGGGAATTGACCACGCTGGGGTATTCATATTAATATCAAGACCTTAGAGGGTATTATGAAGCTTAAGTAACCTTTTTAATCGATTTGAAAAGAAATTACGCGAAAATAATCGTTTGGTATTGACTGATAGGAACTGTTGTGCTTGTAGTTACAGGCTATGGTAGTGCACTCCTGGTGAAAAATGTCTGAATGTGTACGAGAGCATTTCCGTTTTCCGTTTAAGGTTTTCTTCTTTCTAAAGACTTGTGCAGAGTTAATGCTAAGTTTAAAATCTGGATTTTGTTGTAAAGCGATTAGTCGAATGATTGAGGGTGTCGTCTTTAAATATGGCCTGTCGCTAGTTTCATAATTGCTTTTGTGTCCGAGGCTCGTATAGCAGACATTTAAATTTTAAAGCCAAAAAAAATACTGAAATTGTCTGAAATTAAATGAAAATACTGTTTTTGTAAGTTGATTATAAAAACAAAAACAATACATCCTTAAAATATTTCATGTGGTTTATATATATTGGCATGCGTATCATTTGATTTTTTAAGTGTAGCATCTCATAACGTTAATTAAGATTCAGCAAATGACAAGTGTCAATATTGTATTTACTGTTTCCAGGAATAGTTTCTGAAAGAGGTAATATTCCGAAACTTTTCGTCTGACGTCCATCACACAGTTAAGATCTTGGGTAATAGGTTCACGGTAAAAAAAAACTAGACTCTATTTGAAATGAGTTAACGTACAACAAAGAAACTAAGAACTTTGTATTATTTCGGATGGAACAAGGTTTCCAGTTTAGGTGAAGCCCAGTTTAAGTCGTCATCGACCCTTTTCTCATAGAAAGTAGCAAATACCTAATTAAGAAAATTTTGCATGCGCATGCTCTGCCATTAACTCGACATATTTACTAACAAGTGTATATTTAAGAAGCGTACAACTCGTCACTGAGTTTTTAGTGCGGCATTTTGGTTTATGCGGTTACCGCAGAATGCTGCGTATGCAACAAATACAATTGGAACCAGTTTAAATTAGTTAGGGGTCGGCGCCACGCCGGTTTAATGGATTTAGGCGTTTTTCCATAGTCGAAGAATATATTCATTTACTCTTTCACAATATAGGACACCCAGCTGCTTCATTCGTAACGCCTATAATGGAGCACGGGTCTAGTTAACTCATTAAACAAACATTAATCAAGTCGCACTGAGCGGAAGACTCCAATATAATGTTTCGAGATAATATTAATCAAATAATAGGACTTTTGCTAGTAAATAAATTCTCCCCCTCCCAACCTCTCTTTCGCTACACAATAACGTAAAGATAAGTCCGTAACGTCTTTAAAGTAATTTCATGGAAGACTGAATTACTGAAACACAAGAGACTAGAGCCTCGTACAAACGCCAGACTTTTAAAAACTTATTAATTCCTTCAATTAAATAGATATTTTAAATTTCTGAGAACAAGTCGTTTTATTGGTTTTTTTTTTTTTGCCAGATATCTGCTAAAAATTGAGTTGATGGGGGAAAGAAAGCGTTCAAACAAAAACGTCGATCTTTTACCGTTTGTTATTTCGATGCCAGGAACAGGCTTTTATTTGAATATATGTTTTCATTACATTTATTTTTACATTACAACACCACGCAATACCGCAGCTGGTTAGACATCGATTCAATCTAAGTCGATGTAAGTTTTCTCGTGAAAGGCAACTTTACTAGACGTTACACTGAAGGACTGAAAGCATCTGCTGAAAGTTAATTATTTTAGAGTTTTGTCACATGTAGTATCTTCGCAGTTCTTACTTCTGGACGAGGATCGGACATCTACTTGTATTGTTAAAGCTAAAGATGATGTCTTTAAAAGGTTGGGTCACCGAGAAGTGTCACCATTCTCATGATCGCACCCTTCATATATACCTGGCCACGTGAAACACGCCGCCGCTGTGTCCCTTGTTTCTTTGCTTCTAAATTCCATCAAACCGTCATTGCGTTTGTCTTGAACTTTAATTGAGGGGCAGACACCGGTCTGGTGGTCTTCGAATATGAAAGAAACGTCTGTTTGTGCTTCTCTCAAACTGAGGTCTTGAGGAGATCTCAACCATTATCGTTTGCTTTTATTTAATTGCTTAGACTGAATACGGACACGAGCTCCCATATAGTTTCCATGCCCCGTTTAGACTGAAGATAGTGACTTAAAGCTACAATTATCTACAAATGGATTGCAATACTGACCCTGAATGCGTGTGAAAAGTAATTCTAAATTCTTGCATTTTTGTATTTCTGTAAAAATGATATTTCCCCGTTCAGAAATTAATAGTGACTATTCGATTTTGAAAATATTCAGCTAGTTAACGTTATTATTAAACGCATTAGTGATAGGCATAAAAATGATCGGAGAAATTTCCATAATTATTCAATTGACATGGACAGTAATGACATTTAATTTTGTTGTCATTCAGCGACGTGTTTTCCTGCTGTTAATGAGCTCGGGGATTCTCGTTAGTACCGCTTCTGTTCAATGTTCGACTTAACACCCTTCGTCAGCTATTTCTGAATTGACAGCATCGTATAATGCAGGAATTCTTAGAATCTGACAAACATAGCGTGACTCATTGAAGTTTGGCTAAAATTTACATATTTAAAAACATATTTAGACAGGAAATGCTACCCCCACTGCTCGACCACTGAAGACAATAGGAAATTTGAAGCGCATTCACGATTTTGGATATTTTAACATAATTAATTTAAGAAAAAAAAAAACAAAACATACAAGAAGGCCATACAGACACAAATCAGATACAATTCCATTCCATTACGGGGAATATTCTGTGATGGAAGTTGGAAGTTTGTATGGGACGCAAAAATAACTTCGTTGTAAACGACAGCAGCATAATGCCATTTTAAGCATGTGTTATTATTGTTTAATCCTAGTTCCGCAGCAAGCATTAAATTGATCTATGTAGTTTTAAAACACCTAAAATGAATCTAAAATGTAATAATGTGTTTAAAGTTCGTATGAGTAAATTATACGCAGCACGATACATTTCAAATGTTCACTATGAGAAGAATATCAATATAGGGAAAGAATTTCAGCTTTTAGCAAATGATAAAAGCTGCGCAGAACTGGGAACAAATACAGTTATCGGTTAACAGATACAGTTAACGGTATATGTTGATGGTTTGTAAATTACGCATTGTTGCATTGTGCAGACATTTGACGTCGTTGCGGATTTTTTTTATTTTTTATTTGACCACCTTGTGTTTTATATAAGTACGAAAAATTTAATTCTGCATCATAAAGAGGATATGAACAAGCAAAGTGACGGTTATACCAAACAGCCTTCTTAAAGTAACGTGAAATAGGCTCCAACCAACATTGGAATTAAAACCTTTGCATTCGAGTTTTTGTGAGCGCGGATCCGCGTGCAGATTCCCCTGGGGCTGCCCAGTTTTAATATCTTCTTGACTGGTGGAGCTTGGCGAGGCGATTCTTACTTCGCTTCGACCCTTAATAGTGCTCACCAGCCTGCTTCCTCCGTCTGCCGTTTGATGTGGAAATGAAATCAGAGGAGGGTCAAAAAAAAAAAAAAGAACGAGGGGGAAACGGCCACAATGCAGCTGAATGGGTTAAATTAAAAAGCAAAGTGATGCTTAGCGAGTCACTGATGCAGACCCTGGAATGAGAGACCGTTTCAGAAGGAAGAAAAACAGTGAGCGATAAACGGAAAAATATCTAACTTTGGCATAGATTTATGATTTCTGTTGTGGGTTATGCGAAATATTAATTAGGTTACACACAGTCTTGTGTCCAACTGGTCAAAATTATTCTGGCTGTGGAAATTAGCACTGTTAAATGTATGGAAGATTCCAGCTTAGATAGTTCTGTATGAAACTGATATTAATTCCATGTAGAATAGAGAATAACGGTAACCAAATGCATCATACAATTTAACCAAGCTAATGGTTTCAGCAAAGGTTTGATATTCCAGTCACGTGGTCAGTATAGGTTACCACCCTCCTCGGGGATCTGAACGCATGACCGTTGTTTTCATTCACAGAACTAAAAAATTTCGAGTGATTTTTAAAACAACAAATGGAAAGTGCAGATCTTTGAAAAAAACTTTACAAAGCAAAATAACTGAAGACAATTTACCCGAACCCAATCTACTAAAATAATGTTAGAAAAATTCAACTGTTAGTATAAAAGATCAAGCACTAAGATGAAAACGATTTACCTGCCTATTTATACCACTGGAATATTTCATAGTGACAGATTATTCTTCATATGAATGGTAACATGTTTTGTATATGAATACATCAAACGTACTCGTGTCAAGCGGAAATGTTGAGTATTGGGTTGAAACATTATAAGGGCAGGTCTGCAGGGACATGCAGTGCATCCAGTCAGAGTCACATGCTCAATGAAATACAAATTTAAGACACCACTTAAACAACATTAAACACCAACTTATGGATATTTTGCAATAATCCAACCCTGAAGAGGGTGGAAATATGCAACACCTATAACACATTATCTCACACCCATTAGTACCTAAGTCTTTGTTCTATTGTTTAATATTTTGATGCCTTCGCTTTATAAGTACAGTAACTCATCTACCAGACAAGCAACAACATTGATGGACAATGGGTTTACGATGTGTTGTAAATTTTTCTTTTATTAATGTTAATGGCAGAAATGAGGGCCCCATCTGTCACCTCCCATCACACAGTTTTGCGATTGCGTTTGAAATGTTGGATCCATCCACAAACGCCTGCAGTTTCAAACTCGTGCCTTCTGTGTTCCCGTAGGAAGTGGAACCATGGAAAGTAAGGATCCAAGGTGGAAAACAGAACCTATAGAATGAGGAAGACAATCACATACCTCTGTACACCAAAGGCTGTCAAAATACTGTAGCTTGATATAATGTTAATGATCAGTTAACCTTTCCATCGCTCTGCCTGAACACCAGTGCCTTGCTGTCCGAGTCTGGCAGACAAAACAGTTGCATAGAGACATTTGAAAGATGACAAAACTGTAGACTAATAAGGAGAAGATTTAATGTCATAGGGCAGTTTGGCAAATCATTGATTTCTGAAATACACCAAGCTTTTACCAACTTGAGGTGAATTCAGCATCTGAGTACTGACCGGTTCAGTCGGCGAAAGGGACCTGAAATTGTGGCACTTGTGAAAAAATGAACAAGGCACGTTTACAGTACTTTGGCACAGCGTCCGCTCCTCCTGGCTGAAGATTTCGAGCACTCAAGACCGTGCTATGGTTACACAGAAAGTATCGGTGTTGCGTAGATGTTTCATCCACATTGCATGATAACAAAGGGAATTTTGAGCAGCTACTGGGTTCTGCACAGTAAGGTGGAGAGAATGCATACTCAGATTCCTGTCTCTTCAATACACAGCGACCCAGTTTTACTATTGCAGGCCTGCTATAATGTGGTTGCAGGTGTCGGTCACGCCAGTACCATGGATTGAAGTCAACTCTACTCAAGGTCATTCCGATTTCAGTCTCGCTATGTAACGTGTTTACTATAGATGAAGAAGTCAGGGCCTGTACAGTCAGCGTTGTGTAATATTATTTCAGGAGGTGAGGATCTGAAGCTCATTTTACAATGGAAAGGCCAGTGCCAGACAATGAAACTCAGGGTGTTGCTGGGGTCCTTTGTAACGCATTAACTAAGTGACAGAAGTTTTCCACTGCAAGCTGTCTAACAAATGTTTAGGAAATATATCTGATATCGTTAAACGTTTTAAATTAAATATTCAACCTTTAATGCCTGTTGCTAGAGAGCAAAACCCTGTCAAATCTGAATGCCTAAATACGAGGAACTCTGTTGTTTTTCCATGCATGCAGTATTTAGTAGAATGCATTGACAATCTCCCTTTCTGTTGTATCAGAGATTTAAATGGTCCCTAATTCAGCGTGTTGGACTCTAACATAATCGTGTGATACCCAGACTCTATTTTAACTGTAATCTGCTCAAGGGTCCCTTTGGTCTCTGTGGGATCATTTTTCTGCCTCAGTATGAAATTTACAATCCCATGGCCCTCCCACTGTTGAGCTGTTTCCACAAATACGTACGGGTTTGAGGCGAATCAGTCAACAGCCCCATGCGTTCAATGACAAGCAATGTCACTGACACAAGGCATGATTTTAAATACGTCGGGATATCTGTGAACGAGAAATGTATGAGGATTGAAACAGATTATAGCCTTAACAATCAAAATCATGAGGTGAAATTGCCGGAAACAAATCTTCACCTTTTGCTAAAAACGGTATAATACCTTATGTCTCATTTTCAGACAGCAGCTTAATTCTAGCGTAGTTTAATGAAACGCAGTTTAATCAAATTTAATTCTGATTCCGTCTAACCGTGAGGAAATGTTCGCTCTGTAACTACTTAACAAACATATGTGCAGCATATGGGCGGTATGGCGGCACAGCAGGCAGCGCTGTCACCTCGCGCCACGACTTCTCTGGCTGCGGGGTCTGTGTGTGTGTGTGTGTGTGTGTGTGTGTGTGTGTGTGTCTGTGTGTGTGTGTGTGTACAGGGGGAGCTTGTGTCAATTCTCCTTCAGGTATCCCAATACCAAAAAAATGACGTTCAGATTTTTCATACAAATATGAATGCATTTGCATGCGGATGTCCTGCATTCCCCACACTTAACGCGGGACCACCTTTGGCTGCATACTAGGGATATAGTTTTCAAAAACGTGAATGAATGGACTGGTGTATGATATATATGCTAATATGAGAGTATATATGTTAATGTATATTCTTATTTTCGCAATCATATGGAATGCTAATAACTTCAAGCACAGCATATGGATAGGCGTAAATTGGGCAGGGATGCTCGGGTCATGCACGCCCGACCAAACTTGAAGTTAAACTGAAAATATCGCTGCCAATTTCTAAACACGTATAACCGAAGCAGTTGTTTGTATTTGTTTCGGTTGGCTAACAGCTTTCAAGGCAAACCTACGCCCATGCGCGTTTGTAAATTATTAAATTTGTTCACATATTGTACGTTGCTTTAGTGGTGTTACAAAGTCAGACATAAAATTAAATATACTTTTGCCAGTGGGTGTAAAAAGCATGTTTTACCTGTTGCTAAGCACTGTGTAATGATGCATTTAGAATGTGCCTTTTTGTTATTTACACGTTTTTTCTTGACTTCATCAAAGTACTACCTTTAATTTGTAATATATTAAAATAACATTTATCCTCAGTCAGTCAGCTTGCCTCTCCCCCCGCCTTCCAGGAGATTTACCGTGTTCATCCCCTCTCCTCCCCCAGGCCATGGGGGCCTTAACCAACTAGGCGGCATGTTTGTGAATGGACGGCCACTGCCGGAGGTGATACGGCAGCGCATCGTGGACATGGCACACCAGGGCGTGCGACCCTGCGACATCTCCCGCCAGCTTCGGGTCAGCCACGGCTGCGTCAGCAAAATCCTTGGCAGGTAAGGTATCCCCTGTTGCCGCATTAGATGGGAGAACCACGGACGTTACGCTGATAGTCCGACGCACTACACGCACCAACATCACAGCCCTCTATGATTCTCCACATACAGTACACACTGAATACACCCTGTACATATGCAGCCATTATATATCATACTTTGCATATTTTTCAAACTATGTTAATGCCAATACATTTTTATTTGAACGGCCAACATTTAATTTAATTTCATTTCTTAAGACACTATTAACACTATAGATAGATAATATATATACAAGAGGTAGTTTCACGCTTGCTGGCGTGGCGGCGAAGTTCTCTAATCTCCGTCTTTAACGGCCAACAGAACAGCGCGCCTCGCGCGCTCCTCACCCAACGCCGTCCGGCACGCGCGCGCACGCGCTATTTCCTGTGCCAGGCTCACCTCGAAGGTCCACTCGTCTGCCGCTATCGTTTGCAGGGCAGACTGTGTTGGTCTGTGAAGGGCTGGGGGTCGCTGCGTATCAGGAAAAGGGCCGTTTTGGCATGATTCCCCTCCCCCCACCCCCTGCCCGGTCAAACCCTGCTTCCCCGTAGAAACTATTCAAAAAGAGCTTTCTCTTTGGACCAGTGGGTTTTTGTGAATATAGTAAAAGCAAAATAACAGAGCCCTAGTGACATACATCGTTTATCGCTTATCTCTGATTTATAATAAGATTTGTTAAGTGAGCCTTAAAGTTTTCAGTTGCTTTACATTTTCAGTCTACATAAAATATTGTCGTCATGCACAATAATATGTTTCGAAAACTAACTATATGATTTGTGAATTAATAAAAAAACAAGGCTTTTTGGTTGAGGTGAGCTCATAGGAATACACTGGTTAGCTTTCTTTGAACCAGGGGCTTAGTCAGAAATGAATTATGTCCGACGATAAATTCGTGGGAGCAGGGGGTGCGTGGTTAGGCAAGAATGTTGTACCAACCTGAATGCACAGAAAACTTACTATTCCAAAAATATTTCTGGGGGGAATCAACTCCAAAATCCACCTTGGATACAACTAATCTTTTAACCTAATACTACCTTGTGGTATTTGGGTGCTATGCCATGGGATAACTTGGAAGTAAAGCTAACCACCCTTTGACTGGTGATACCTTTGTTCAGTGTTACATTTACAGTGAACTTCATGGTCTTCTTCCTTATTGCAATAGAAGAACAAATAAATGTTCCCTGGGTTCTTGTTTGGCATCATTCTTGCTTTACATGACAGTGGGAAAAAAATCAGCAAAATAAAGGCTTTACTGCCAACCATGTGTAATTACTGTGTTTATTTAACAAAGCTGACGTTATACTGATAGGTAAAGTGCTGCTATGCTCCGATCTACGCCTGTAGCTTCTGTAATGGTCTTCTTCTCCTTCTTGTTTCTCTCCTTTACAATCCCCCACCTCTCCCTGGTAGGTACTATGAGACCGGCAGCATCAAGCCTGGAGTGATTGGTGGCTCCAAGCCCAAGGTGGCCACGCCCAAGGTGGTGGAGAAGATCGCGGAGTACAAGAGACAGAACCCCACCATGTTTGCCTGGGAGATCCGAGACCGACTGCTGGCTGAGGGCGTGTGTGACACCGACACTGTGCCTAGCGTCAGCTCCATCAACAGGTATCCTGGATCTCCAGCTGCTCAGGGGTGGCAGTCTGTACAGGTCACGGGTGGTTGTCACGCTAATCATAACCGTCCTCCTGTGTAGGATCATCAGGACCAAGGTGCAGCAGCCATTTAACCTCCCCCTGGACAGCAAAGGGCCCAGTCCAGGACACACACTCAGTGAGTCCTGCCCCCCGACAATTCGGTTTTTCTGCTTGGTCCTGTCTCCCCCTGACTGACAGCTGATGGGATTGGCTGTTCAGCAGAAGAGGGGAAGGTTCTTTAGCATCTGCTATTGTTTTGGGCCATTAGATGGTGATATTGATAAGACACTCCCTTCCCAGTACCCAGCTCAGCTGTCACTCCACCAGAGTCACCTCATTCGGACTCCCTGGGCTCAACCTACTCCATCAGTGGCCTACTTGGAATTCCACAGGCCACTATTGAGGGCAAAAGGAGTCATGATGACAGTAAGGACTTTACACAACATTCTGAAGAGTTATTTCACTTTGTTGGTTTTCCCATTTAAGATTTTGGTTACTCGTCAGTGTTCTTAACCACTGGTCCTCCTGCTGGTACCATTCAATATGTCACCCAGCACTCAGAATGTAGTAACCAACTTAGAATAAATCCTGTAATACATTCTCTCTCTTTGCCCGCCCTGTCTTTCCCCATCACCCTCCACAGGTGACCAGGAGAGCTGCCGGCACAGCGTAGACTCCCAGAGCAGCGGGGGTGGACCGCGGAAGCAGCTGCGTCACGAGCACTTCACGGCCCAACATCTGGACTGCGGGTTCGAACGCCACCACTACCCACCTGACGCCTTTGTCAGCCCTGGTGCTGGGAAAACCGAGCAGGTAGGTCCTGTTCTGCATGGCTCCGCCTTCATGCAGTTCCATGTGTGCGTATGTGTGATAGCCTCGTATAGCTCCTGAACACTAAGGCACAGCCTGGGCTCACAGTAATGTTCAGCCACTGAGTTACAGGTTTGCAAAGGTTGTTTCTGTGACTCGCTGCTACCATCTCATCACCAGCGCAGCTGTTTCCCAGTACAGTCTTTGTCAAACAGCCCCGTGCTGCCATTTAATTCCCTCATTGCCCAGCTTCAGCCTTGCCCAACATTCTTGTGAAGGAGCAGAATTAATGCTGATGCCCATGCTTAATAAACCCATCTGGACAGGTCCTCTTACTGCTCCCTGAACCCCATCTGGACGCAGATGGAGATATGGAGCCTACAGAACTGGTGTGGAAAATCCTTGCTTTTGCCAGTGGGCCACACAAAGAGGTTTAGTTGACAGTGAGTAGCGCTGTCTCCTCGCACCGCGTGGTTGTTGGTTTGATTCTCAACCCCGGTCATGTGTGTAGTGTCCATGTTCTCTGCTGGGTACGCTGGTTTCCTCCCACAGTCCGAAAACACGCGTCCTGTAATGGAATAGTACCCTGTCCAGGGTGTCTCCTGTCTTATGCTTGCTGAGATAGGCACCAGGTTCGACTCCATATTGAATTAGCGATTATGGAAAACGGATAGATGGATTTGTCGGTTTGTGTCTGTCCCGTATTCCTGATTTGCCTCTGGAAATCATCTCATTTTGAGAATGTCACTGTTTGATTAGTCTAGATGCCATTGTTGAGTCAGAGGTGGTCACTACTAGGGGTGCTTGCTTGGTATTGACTCTCTCTTTTTCTCTCTCTCTTTTCCTTGAAGACTCTGTATCCACTTTCACTCATCAACGGTGTCCTAGAAGATGGCAAGGCCAGTCGGTCGGCATCAAGCTCCACCATTGGCCGTAACCTGACTGCTCACCAGGGCTATGCGGTGGTGGCAGGTGAATGACGGAGGGTGGGGGTGGTGTTGGTGCAGACCACCTACCACTTTTTGAGGTCTGTAGAACAGCTAAATAAGATTTTACAGGACACTGAATGGTGGTTGTCAGTTCTGAGACTGCAACAGATCGATAGTGCTGGGAAGTATGTTGAATTACTAGTTTGTTTATATTGATTTTTATGAAATAAAAATCCTTTTTTTGTGTATTTCTACATGTTTACAAGTGATTTGTTTGTGAGGTATCAAATGGATATGTAACACTGTGGTTAAGTTTTTTGGACATTTCTGCTACAAAACATTTCACGCTCTTAAAAATTTCGTTCATTATCCTGACATCCATTTTTTACATTCTCCGCTCTGGCCACCTCCATGTCTCTTTAGATGCCATGCAGCCCCTCCCCCTCTGTCTGAAACAGGAAGTTTCCCCCGAAGATACCAGCTCCAGTCCCTCCCCAAGCACTGCTCCTAGCTCCGCCTTTCTGGAGCTGCAGCCAATCACCGCTTCCGTCTCTGTCAGTAGCAGCTGTGCTGGCTCCACCCATTTGTCTCATGCCTTCAACTCATTCTCTCATCATACACCCGTATATGGGCAGTTCAACAGCCAGTCCCTCATAGCAGGTAACTGATTATGGGCTCTCAGCTGCTAACGAGTTCCTGCCAGTTCATCAAATGCAGAGTTGCGGTTGTAGCTTCATAGCATGTCTCATATTCCCTCAGTGCATCAAAATATGCATAAACCTTCATCCAGTCATGGCGCTGGAACTCTGGAGATCAGTAATTCGTGCTTCTTAATTCCGTTTTTCAGTTATCGGTCTCTTAATTTGTAAACAACATTTCAAAACCAGGCGGAAATTGTGCTCACAGGAAGAATGGCAGAAAATGTGTTAAATAAAGAGACTGAAATGAGGAAGGGCAAAACTAGGAAATCTTTACTGGGAAATTCCATGAACTGGTTGGTTCTCATTTCAGGATTTGAATAAATGTTACATGGCTTAAATTTAGAATGATGCCCAAAGTTTCAAAAATAAACAAATGGTGAAACCCTCAATCCTGAAGAGCAACGGTAGTTTCATTTGGACCCGGCGCGGTCATCAGAGTCAAACTAAAGAGTGAAGGTGGTTCTGTTTGGACCTGGTGCGGTCATTGAAGTCATCTTAAAGAGCGAAGGTGGTTCTGTTTGGTCCACGTGCACTCATTAGTGCCACCCAGAAGAGCAAAAGCAGTTCCATTTGGACCACGTGTGGTCATTAGCACCACCCTGATGAGTGAAGGCGCTTCCATTTGGACCGCGTTCGGTCTTTAGCGGCGTACGGCTCATGGCTTCTCTCTCCTCGTGTGCAGGTCGAGACATGATGAGCTCCACCCTCCCAGGATATCCACCCCACATTCCCTCCAGCAGTCAGGCTGGCTACGCATCGTCCGCCATCACTGGCATGGTGACAGGTGAGGCCTCCGCCCGCCAGCATTGCCCACTTCACACACCGCAGGGCTTTTACCTTTTAGCTACTTAGCAGCTGCTTCTGTCTAAAGCAGCAGAGCTTTCGGCTTTGTGTGTGGTTTTTTTTCCGCAAGTGTCATTCCTTAACTGCCACTCCACCTTCGGCCCAGAGATCTACTGTCTTTTTCCGATGTCCAGTCAATCTGGTTCAGTACATAAAGTTTGGGAAGTTGTAAATACTACCAGAATGAATATTTATTCATGCATAGAAATCATGGCACATTTTATGCAATGTCACCATGAAGCAGTGGGTTGTGTACTGACTGAGGAAGTGGGTCATGTGACTTAAAGGTTAAAAGTTCAAGTATAGGAGCTGCTTCAGTACAGTACTAACAATTAATTACATTATCGTTTTCGTATTCTAATATCGGCTGTGATTCTGTACACTATAACGTAGCATTGAAAATTTGTCTTTGCGTTCTTATGGTATGATAAGATTGGTGTGTAAATCCTATTCGCAAAATTCAAATGCCATTCACAACGGCAACATTCTCAAAACCTTCCTGTAATGATGGCCAGGAGATCCCCAATATTCCTCGTCCTCAACCGAACGTGAAAAACTCTGGAACATTATGGAATTCCCCTGAACTCAGCGTGACCCACGGCCCAGGAGAGAAGAGATGGGAGTAAATCGACGACTGCGTTTCGTCAGACAAATAGCACTGCACTGAAACTACACAAAGATGTTAGCTGAGGAGAAAAGGAAAAATGGTAATGCAACAAAAAAAAAAAACTCCACGGTACAGGAGAGACAGACCCAGGAGGGAGGTGTGTCATTAACAGGGGGGAGAGGCGGGTTAATGATTTGCCTGGTCCAGTGGTGAACTGAGGCTCCGATGCAGGCAGGGCATGGGGGGACATAGGGACCAGGCCAGGGGGGTGGGGTGGGGTTCTGCCTTGCCGCCCACACCCCCACACCACTTTGTTGACCATACATTGCTATGGAAACCGAGGGGCCCCAGTGAGGGGGAGATTTATGTAGTGGGAGGTGGGGGTGGCAGGAGAAGAGGAAGAGGTTTTCTGTGGCGTGACGTGTGTGGGGTGTGAGGTGTTCTTTCTTATTTGAAGCCTGCCCCACGGAGCGCGAAATGAGAGGCTTTGATTGATTATTTTTCTGGTGGGCAGGCTGTGAGGAAGTGTTCATACACAATTACTCACTGGGGGGGGGGGGGTTGTGATGGGGAATCAGCCCTGTCGGCATAATTAGCAATTAAATATTGGAATGTTTAAGAAGGGGAGAAAAGGGGTGGAGGCATAAAATGACAGCCTAAAGGAGAAGGTGAGGAATGGAGGGGAGGCCGGTGTGTTTGGGTGTGTGTGGGGTAGGGGTGGTTAAAGAAAAGACATGGAGAGCCAACTGTACGCACCAATGAGCCATGGGATTCTGTAGCACTCCTCCCCCCCCAGTGATCCACCTGGCCCATGCCGATTAATGGTTTACATGCCGTCTCAGCTGGTGGTGAATTATGTTCTAAGAGTGACCGAATGCAGACAAAAAAACAACACAGATCTCCACGCTGTAAAGGCAACCCAACATCTCAGCCTTGGTCCTGCACTTAACCATCCCAGGCTGGTGCTGAAAGGATACCTTATTTGCTATTTTTATGGATACAGCTGCGTTAGAATGTGGTTTCCCAAATATCCAGTCTCGTTCTCCTGTGAAACACACGGACACAAATGCAGGTGAGAGTGAAGCAATTTTTAGGGTCAATGGTCCGTCCATCTATCCATTTTGCAAAGCTCTTAATCCTGCGGGGGGGAGAGAAGCCTACCTCCGGCAACCTTAGGGTGTAAGGCGGGGGACGCCATTAATAAGATGCCAGCCCATCGCAGGGCACAAACGGATCAAGGGTACAACAGTGCACTGCCACTGAGAGACAGACTCCCGATTGGCACAGTTCTTCAAGGCATCTAAGTTTACCGCACCAGCTCTGTTCCCCCCTTCCGGTGCTCAGTGTCACAGAAGATACTTAATTTCTTCATCATCATAAATGAATTTGGACATCTGTAAGTGACATGTTGACCTGAGCTTTGTTGTCTGTTCCCTCAAGGTGCAGACTACTCTGGACAGACGTACGCTCCCTCTCCTTACACCTCCTACAGTGAGGCATGGAGGTTCACCAACTCCGGCATCCTGGGTGAGTCCAGGCTCCAGGCCAAGCTGCTTGGAATAAGAGCTTCTTCTGCCATCACCTGTGACCTTTCCCCCGTGCCTCACCGTGTCTTCATCTATGAATTATCCAGAGACCGCCCATCTGCCGAAAGACCCCGACAGACAATTTACTCTTTGAACCTGAACACCAAGACCCCAGTTTAATGTGCTGTGGAGTATAGCTCTCACGTCATACCTCGCAAACATAAAGTAGCATCTTAGACGATGTATAAAATTTAAATAGCCTCGCGGCACTTGGCTTAGGTCACATGACTTCCTGCTGGGAGGTCTAGGCATAGCTGAAGTCCCCCTCCCTGCCCCAGCCAGGCTGTCATGATTCAATACTCCTGACCTCCTCTGTTCATGACTGGGTTAGGTGACCGTTGAACATGGAATGGGGGGGATCATTATCCTACCGATATAAAGAAGTCAGTTTTCTGGCCAGATCTTCATGTAGCTAAATGGAGTGACAAGAGATACATTTAGCTAATTCTCTGCTATTTTAACCAAATCACTGTAATCAGTACCGATAATATACAGAGGTTTCTTAGCGATATTTCACCGTCTGTTTGGTTTCGTTTAGACCTTTGTTTTGTTCAGACGTTATCACGACTTGTCAGGTGGTTTCGGGAGTTGTTGGCCTACACGTGTTCACAGGCATGTTTCGGAGATGGATTATGGAAGTTGAGAAATGTAGCAATGCACTAAAAACATTATTGTGAAAGCTGCATTAGACTGGTGAAATCAAACGGAAAATACGTACGCGGCTGTGTTTGCTCACGTCCACAAAGGTGATCAACGGCGTGGAAGCGAAGCACAGACGTTTAATGTGTTTGTCTCCCCCTATAGGATCACCTTATTACTACAGCTCTGCGTCCCGCACCGCTCCCCCTTCCACGGCGGCATACGACCACCTCTAGCTGTTGGGGCTTTGGTTCATTTGTCGGAAGAACAAATGTCTGTTTAAAGGAAATGTCTCCACTGGAGCTCATTCTCCCGGTGACGGTTGGCACAAACGGGCGCTGAATGTGGATTTGAGCACCAGAATGGAAGCACTCTTCTATCGTTTGTTCCAGGATGATTTCCAGTGCTTACACATCGTCGACTACACATTAATGCCAGTACTTCCTGGTGTATTTTTCTGTTGCAATAACCCGGATCGGGTATGCTGTATAAACTCCTTCAGGACCAAAGTCCCCAACTTTGGCTGTCCCTAATCGTACTGTTTTTGACTCGTTCAATCTTCTGTTTACACCATTGTCCAAAACAACCGCTTACTCCAGCGTCTTCATAAAATGCATTTTGCAGTAAAAAAAATCATTTTTTCGTTAGTTGTGGCATCCCATTGATTCACTGTAGTTTGGTTTACACCCTAAGTGGCACCACGTCGATTGGAATATTATTGCTTTTTTGAACCATGCTCGGCGTCTGCTCTTTTTGATTTTTCTGTTACTGAGGAGAAAAACATGCCAAAGCAGAGAATCTGACACTTCTGTTCAGCCGTACAGGACTCCAGTCCTTCGGAACAGCAGCGACGACACACTGCAATAAGAGAGTAAATCTTGAATGCGACAGGGTTTTGGTTGAGTATTTGTCGACTTCGTATTCACGGCGTTTGCATACAGTAATATGTGTAGCCTATCGCACAGGTGCAGGGCAAACAAATTTGCTACCAACGGAGATACAATCCAGCAATTTCTCACGTTATCAGCATTTTCCATTATCAGCAGAGTGAGACCAACCGCCAATTAATTGAATTTGATTAGATAATTAAATGCTCATGTCTGGTAAGACGTTGACTGTTGTAATTCAACAGTTTGCTCTAAGAGTTGGGTCTTAGTTCTCAGAGGTTTGAAATTTTCAATATCAGAAGTCCTCCATTGTAAATTGCTCATTAAGAGAAAATATGGCCAAGCAACGAAACACTGACTGAGAACATAGCAAGCCATCGTGGGTCTCATAGCAGGGGAACGGTACCTTTCCCATATGTGGCATCCTGCCAGCGGAAATATAGTTTGCTACATAAACACGATCGTGTCTTCGCGCCAAACCACTTTAACTGACATGTATATAGTATACATTGCGAGTTTGATGTAAAAGAAAAGATCTGAATATAGGGGTCATTTATAGGGTGAGCGAGGTGTTGCTACATGGGATAAAATATGCAAGA
This sequence comes from Gymnarchus niloticus, assembly GCA_009936485.2. Lineage (NCBI taxonomy): Eukaryota > Metazoa > Chordata > Actinopteri > Osteoglossiformes > Gymnarchidae > Gymnarchus > Gymnarchus niloticus. Next base: position 2,353,630 of record JAACJT020000095.1, on the reverse strand, counting down.
AATGACACCCTTTTTGTCAAAAAAAAATAATTTTAACTTTTTTTTGGAAGATGTCTAGAATTTACTGTCATGCCAGATCTTTAACAGCATCGTTTATTTTAACTATATTGTTTTTATTGTTATTATTTCCTATATTGTTATTATTATGTAAATAAGGTGTTTCTAAAGAATTATTTTAATTAAATAAAGCATGACAATGTAACTGGTCTTTGTTCACTCATTTTCGACTTTTTTCCCCACTCAATTTGAATAAGTAAAAGAAATACAACGTATGTTATTCGAAGATAAGCTGGCTACAGAAATGGGGAATATATCATTATCATTATTAACAATACTATTAATATTATTTAACTTTTAATTTAACAGTTCTTACCTCCTTAGTAAGATTGCAGTTTTTGGTTGACGTTTTTGTTTTTATTAACTTCCACTGCCAAGATAACACCTCGAGAAAAAATGATTTTTGCCCATATTTCATTAAAGTTTCGTTAAATTTTAGCATGAATTCTGATGAACATGTAGGGGGGAAAAGAAAAAAACTCCTGAAGCCGAATGCATTTAGCTAAAAGTTAATGTTTTACTTAACTTTGGCGTATTTTCTCTCAGTGTGAGGAATCTTCGCAGATTTTAATACACATGGCGAGCTGTGGAGACGCGCCTTTCTTCACAGTGCGGCTCCTTTTAATTTCACTGATCGACCATAAATCGGCTCGACCAGAATCAAAGAACAAAATCGAGTTTGCTTACTAAAACACGGAGGTGGTTTTAGTTATGACTTTTTAATGATTAAACTTCTAAGTCAGGTATTAACCCTACGTGACTTTGTATGCGGGCCAGTGACAAACTGGAGAACTCAGTGAGGCTGACTCTGTGTCAGCAGGAGATAACTAAATATCCCAGATTTGGGCGCACATAAACTTATTGTTTCACATTAATTTTATCATATTAGATAACTACATACTTCACTCCTCAATGAAAATCAATGTCGCGTATTTTGTTGGGTGAAGATCTTTACAGAGAAATAAACGTAAAAACTACATTTTTCGCAAATAACGAAAAAAGAACACGCCGAGACCAGCACAGACGTCATCATCTTCGTAATTATGACATTATTACGAAGAGAAGATTATATCATCGTTATTGGTAACAGTTATCATGCAGGACGCGGACGGCCGCATCCTTTTCTGCATGTCAGCAATTTAGCATCGCGAAAAAAGATGAGGACAAAAGCAATGATCCTGAAAGCACGCGCATCTGTTTAATTTCCTTTTTTATTTTCTGCATCATGTAGTTTTATTTGCAATTATTTTTCTCACTCCGCGGCCTCATTAGTATACCGCCGTAACGAGGCCACGGTTCGCCGGTGCCACTGCCCACCTGGACTCGGCCGGCTTGATGGCTCTCCCCGCTGCGGAGGAGCCACTAAAGACCACCTTGCGGCGCTTCATCTCGGATTCCTGGCGTCGCTGATCTGTTACATAAGAGCTTTCATTTCCCTGCCGAAGTTTAACTCCACCGTGCATTAGAATATTCTTCCCAACGCCGCCGGGTCTGCAGAGAAGTTAACACCGCTGCTCAAACAGCTCAGATTCGTGGCTTCATATTTTACTACGAACGCAATGATAATCCTATAAATAATCACAATTTGAACGGCGGAAGCACTGCAGAGAGAAACTTGATAGGCTATTTTAAAAATGAAATGCGCAGCCGGGAAAACCCACTAAATAAAACGAAATTGGTGTTTTTGAAGTTATCTTAGATATATGTGCATGGCCGCGGACCCCCGCATTATCCTAATCCCATATGGATTAACACTGACGAGTCCAAAACCGGACCCTAAAGGCAAATACAGTAAACCAGGCCTGTAGCGTTTTAGGAGAAAGCTCATTTAGGGAAAGTGTTTCTGTGATACTGGATTAAGTTTAATAGTTTACTCATGGTAAATAAAGCCATCTTTACTCAGTTATTGCAAAGCAATATTATATATAAAACATTCAAGTGTAATAAAATGTCACTATGTTTTGATATTGCGTGTAATATCCAAAAGTTCGTAGTAGGGACTGCACAAGTGTCAAATGTCTAATTTCCAAGCCAATACATTTTAAAGGATCAGGCTCATTATTGCGTGAGCTGCTTACAAAATGCGACTTTAGGGGAAAACTTGTCTTTATATGTAACTGTCAGTAGATTTGACTGTACATTCATTATGTCAGGTTCGTGTGGTTGACCTTTGATGGACTGCCATTTCAAAAAAAGTACAACAGGACTCGCACCAATACGGGGATATCACGCAAAAAGCAACACACATGGTCCGAATATTCTAACAAACTTTTGAAACAGCACTTTAAAATTAACATAGGCTAAATATTATCATGCTGACACACAGCGATGCACGAAAGCACTGAAATCCCATGTCTATTCGTCATAGTCATTTTAGATGTTCTGCTGATATTTGCAGTGGTTTACCTGACAATTTTGTGAATGTAATCATTGTTTATAAAACGACCACTCACCAGTTTGCTGTTTCACAAGCCGCAACACTCGAGGAGCTGTGATAAGTTTCACAGGGAAATGAACAGAAATGCGACTCAGGCCAGAAGTTGCTCATTGAGAAATCGCTCCTGCTATCTATTGATGAATTTCACATTTATAGATATAATCATACATGCCAGCCATTTGTCACATGTTTGTTCAGTGACTGGAGGACATTCCATCTGTATAAAATATTTTATGTTGATTTCTCTGGAGACTTTTGTCACCTGTATTCTCTTGGAAAGACCTCAGTGAATTTCCACAATGTCTGTGGAGTGAACGATTAATACAACAAGCAGTTTGAGGTTTATTCCAGCATTATTGCTGTCCTGTTTGTTCATATTCATCTGTATGAACACTATCCAGAAACGGTGTAACCAATTATATTTTATGAATCAGCTCATTAATATTGCCATTATAGAACATTACTACCAGAACAGCGTGAGGAAACGCATGTAGATTGCAGCATGATTTCAGCGACGTGATATTCCTTTGTTACCGCTGAGATTGCCGCATGCCTGCAAGCACACAATGCGGAGGATGATTTCGGTCCGTTCTTCATCAGAGGTGCCACATGTACTTGGTACAGTTTTGCCTTAAAGCACGGAGGTTAAAATCAAGTCCTGAGAAAACCTCAGAGTCCTGAAAGTGACTCCAGCTATGGAAACCAGCAGCGAGTATTATGGGCTGCCCCTGTAATCTGGCCATCAATTGCACACCTTCTCACTGCCTCCAACAGCACGATTTTACTCAAACTGCATTTGGATACCAAACAAGCAGTGTTCCTCTTTTTCATGTCCCCCCCTTTGTGCAGGTGAGGCTGGAACTGGCACCTCCTTGGACACCAGCTTGGCGCAGCACCCCTGTTCCCCCCTCCCAGCCGACCGTTAATCCTCAATATTTCCCCCCTTGGCTGTATTGCCACCCCCTCCCCATGTGCTGCTCTGCAAATCTCCCTCTTTAGGTTGGTGAGGAATGCAATGGTGTGTAAGGGTCCAAATGAGGACCCTACACCCCCAGCCATGCACGTCTGCTGACAGATAATAAAAGCACACACATGCGGCAGTGCCGCGCCCGTCCTTCTGTTTTTAAACGGGCCGGCGTGGCTCCAGCAACTCAGTGCCAGGATCGTGCTCACCCAACCCCCCACCCCCTCGGCATGGCGTCAGCTGAGGACTGCAAAAAGGTGACATCGGGCAGCCATCGCGAATGGCCACACTCTGTCCACCCGGTCGCAACATCCAGCGCTGCCCTAAACGATTTTGCCTCTCAGGAAAGGCTCCCATCCCCCTCTCCTGCTCCACAGCCCCCTTGAGCCTCGTTCTGTGCGACTGTGCGGCTACCGGTGCCACGGGTTTGGCTCCAGTTCTGCTCGTAATGAGTCTGGCGGCACAATAAGGGGAGCCGGTCTGGAACAGCTGAGGGAAACAAAGCCAGCGGGGGGGTCGGGGTCGGGGGGGGGGGGGGGGGGGGGGG
>JAACJT020000095.1:2331747-2349525 GCA_009936485.2 Gymnarchus niloticus | reverse complement strand
GGGGGGTTGAGCACCTGGCCTGAGTGTTTGAGGAACCTCGGGGGGGACCAGGATCCTGAAGTTCAGTCATGAGGAAGTAATGCACCACCACCACTGACTGAGGAAGGGCAGAGGGAAAACAAGAAGGGGGTAAGAGCATGGAATTGAAGAAAAACTGGAGGCCACTGGAGAATGAAGCAAGGAGCAGAAAGAACGTGAGAAAATGAGAAGCAGTTGATGAGCCACTCCATGCTGGGTAACCAGGACTCTATCCCCGAGGGTGGGGGTTCCCGAAAACTCTTACCTCAAGTGTCCAAGCAAGGAGACACATAGAGTGGGGAACGAGGACTGTGCGGAGAGCAAGGCAGTCAAAAGGCAGAGCTTGTTAAAACAAACCTCTAGCACCGTTGCTAAAGAAGAAGGAGACACAGATGGAGTTGGGACAAAGAAACCCACAGCAAAAAAAAGAAAGATAAAGAACATCTAATGGAAAGCACTCCTGAACAAGGACGGTGCAATTTGTTGGGTGAAGGTCACGCTGAACCCAGAGCAGGCGCGGGGGTGGCAGGGGGGTTAGACTGACTCGTCTCCCTATTTTGGCCACGCCGGTGAGACTGCTAACGAACACAGCCCTCCGCTTGGCCTTTTTAATTACTCAACCAGCCCTGACGGACCTCCGCGGAGCTCCGAAACACCCCAACGACCAAGAGGAAGGAAGCGGGGAACAATGATGGAGCACTTAGAGACTGAAAGAGAGTGCTGATCCCGGCCAGCGCGCACGTCTGTCTCTGTCACGGTCGCTTTGCACGTCGAGTTGGGGGACGAGGCGGAGGTCAAGCCTGATGTTGCTGTCAGAAGACGCCGGTGAATCCTTTGCACTGACGCAGGCAAACACGCTGATTGTTTTTGTGCAGCAGCGACGCAACTGTTAATCTAGAGTCTGATGTGTTTTGTTATCTAGACTGTTATCTAGAGCTTTTAGGTAGTGCTCAAGTGAGATGGCCCAGGACTGAACTAGATTAGGGCTGAGAGTAACTCATTTATATACATAAGTGCAGGCATTTTGTACCTTGTAGACATGGAAATGTCTCTCAATATACATACTCATCAAGTCTAAAAGAGTAAAATCAATTTAACTACCAGTAGGATTACCCAATGTTTACCTTTAAAGATGCAGACAAAGGACATTTCATTTTCCTGATAGTAGAAACGCTTGAACAAGTTCTGGCCACACCTCCTTTGCTTAAAATATGATGTTAATGGTCCTGTTGTTAAATGACAATTCTTAGGTGTGTTAGTATTAAAACTGGCATCAGTATTTGATATATTAACTGTGGACCTCATTTACAGTAGCGTGAGAACATGGGAAGCCAATTGTCTAGTCTTGGTTCTTATTGAATCAATTTAATTTTAGTAACCTTTTGTTCCTATTTCAGTTCATTACCTTCCCTTTTCGTTTTTTCAGTTTCATTCCCATATTGCGCCAGTCCCACGGGATATGGACAGTGGGTTGATGGCACCCTCTAGTGGCCCTTAACGAGAAGCGGTTCTGAAATAGTGAGCTGGCCTTTCTCGAATCCACTTAGGAAATATCGTTTACTGAACAAATGATTGGAGGATAATTAACTAGACCACTAGACAGCATCAGTCGTCATATTTTACTCAACCAACGCTGAGTCACGAATCACTGGACATTGAAAGAAAAAACAACGTCAGAACATTAACAGGTGAAGATTCCTGTGGATTTTTCTGAGGATTTGTTACACAGTAGTTTCACACGTAATCTTTAGTGCGTTTCCAAAAATACACAGCGTAGATTATATCACGATACAGCTGTATCTATACGTATGCAAATATACAGATTATATTTTAATCAATGTCATGAATATAATACCCAGTTATGAAGTGTTCCCGTCAGGATTTATACTAGTCAGTAATAGTCCATTAGTCGGGCCCCTCTTGTGGTGGGCATTAACCAGTAGGAGCATCGGTAAACTGTCTAATCCATTACAGTACGCATTACATTACGTGGGACTTCAAATTGAGTCAGTCATAAATTAAGATCACATTAAAACCAAGTTAAGAAAATTCTTAGATCACTGGAAAAACTAAGACTGGAACAGTATTTGAATCAGAGCTTCGTACCACTACCATGATCTGTAATCTTTAGGAAGAATATTTCAGAGATTTTAAAATCTTAATCCGTTCTGACCAAATCTGCCAATCTGTTGAACGTCTTAATGAGTTCTAGGCCTTTCTCAAAAACTGGGGAAAATAAGTGCCCTTTCATATAATTATCTTGATGAGGTGCTATGTAGTAGAATAAATTCACATTATTGTTGCAGATGGCGGTACCTCACTTTATTTTGAATGGATGATGAAACAGACCCTGCACAGAACGTTTTCATTACATAAGTTTAATGAGGTCTTAAGTTGGTCGGAAAATCCTATTAGCCAGACTTATTAGTAAAAATTAATTTTCCAAAATTGGGTAGCACCGTTGCTTTACAGGGAGTATGGAATGCCATGGACTGGCTTCCCATCACAGGTGTGATCCAGCCTTGTGCCTGGTGCTGCCTGCCATACCCTCCAGACTCCGCCAAGCTTTATAGAATTTTTTTATTGTTAAAGTTATGTGGAAAGATGTCTGCATTTTACGTTTTAATTACTCGGACATACGAGAAGGTGAACTGGCATCTCTGAATTGCCTATAATATGCCACTCCGTGTCTCTATCCCATTGAGGGTGCTATTCTAACTAGTTCTATCTATTGCCTAGTTGCTACCTAGCAACTTTTTTCAGTCCACTCATTTTTAAAATTAAGCAGCGTCCGGCGATAACTGTATTAAATACCCAAGTCAAACAGGCATTTTAATTGAATAATAAATTTCCCTCAAAATTCCGTTTGCGTTAGAGGACAACTGTTTTCGTATTTTCCCAATCCTAATTTGCGTCATCTGACCCATAATTTGCTTGCCTTATATAAAGACACTCATAAGGGATGATTACCATGCAAGCAAAAATATTTCATTGATCTTGTTTTATGCCCCGTTAGAGCAGACCAAGCCAAACCTCTCTAGCCAAGGCCACAGAATCTGAGCTCAGCTGAGTCCCCTCGACCCGTAGTTGCTGCGGTTGTATTTCATGTCCCTTCCGAACTCCTGACTCTGTTACGGAGCTAGCTCACTTCGGAGATTTACTGAATCATAAGATAAAACCCCGGCTTCCACTGGCACTGCTGGCAGCTTCTTGGGGTCAGGCGCTGTTCTTTGTTGCAGTACCGCCTCCGGGCCGTTAGGTAGCAGTCGTGAGAAGCAACGTCAAATCGTGGCGCCCGAAGCAAACTACGTCACTATTGTGCGACGGCTTTGTTCCATTCTCGGCGGCAGTCAACCTACATTCACTTAGAAGTCTACCTGAGCGTTTCACAGGTGCATCTTGGTTTTCGTGGTCAGCTATGCCTCAGTCGAAGAACCTGAAGGCTTTCCTGGAGTCTTCTTTGAATGAAATTTTCAAAGCGACAGTGAGTGACATATTAGAGTCGGTTGAAGAAACCTTATCCGAATATCAGGGCAAAATAAAGCAGATAGAGACCGAGAACGAAGATCTGAGGCGAAGACTGCAGACACAAGATATCGAACACGGCTTAGCAAAACAGGGTGAGCGTGGGGCGAAATAATAATAATTTAAAAGTCGTGTGATCAGTGATTTAAATGTACTGCCCTTGATCCCGGCGAAGGAAGGACACATGGCTATCCATCTACTAAGCTGCTTAAGAAGCTTCAAACTGAATTAGCAAGCTAGAATGTTAGTGACGAGCTGAGTGTCGTTAATGGTTATTAGCTGCATCCACTTAAAGGATTCTGTAAATGATTTGGCAATTATGTTTGTGTATAATTACAGGTGTTTCCCAGACCGAGGGGAGGGGCAAATTTCTGTAATTCTTGTTATTTATGTAAATGCTTTGCTGTTTTTCACCTCAGTGATGTCTCTTGATCTAAAAATTGTCATCTCCTCACAAGATGAATTACCTCAGCTTGGGATATGTGTCTTAACTACTGCCACAAGGCAAGCTTAGCTTTTTATTTGCATATATTTGCAATGCTCACCATTTGTGCAGTTTCCTTAAAATTTCTCTGCTTTCCAGAACCGGGTTTTTCTGCCGAGAAGACAACCAGTGACAGCAAACGGCATCCCGCGAGTCAGCCTGAGTACTTTCAAGGAAAGCTTGTTGACTCCGTAGACAACATAGAACTAGGGATTACGGGGGCAGCCAGTGTCACATCTTCTACAGTCAGCCATACGTGCATGAAGGACGACCCCGATCTGGACAATGGCTGTGCTATTGACCTTACCAAAACATCTTCTCCACTCAATTTGGTGTCCAAACCAATCAAAATAGAGACCCGTGACCTCGGTTACCTGAAGCCAGAATACCATCTGGACCCACAGTCCCCCTGCCATTCAGAGACTGGCTCCAGGAATGGTGACTCCAATGTGAAGGTTACCTTCGGGTCTGAGAGCCATGTGGGAGCTGAGTCAAGCGATGATGAGGTGGGCCGTCTGGGGCAGCCTGAACCAGAAGAGGAGGTGTACGTGGGACTGAATAGGCAGCAGTGTGATAAGACGTTTTCAGAAGTGCAACCACGGGAATCTGCTGCCATTGGTCACTGTTCTTGGGGTTATGTGGACACGGTGATGGCTGCTCCAGGGGCAAGTGGAGAGGGGGTCAAGACCGAGGGGCTGGACACGTGCATCTCGCTTCAGATGTCCACGTCCACCCCGAGTCCAGATATCTCAGAACCGAGTCCCAACTCACAAAGGTTCTACCACTGCACTGTGTGCAAGAAGACCTTCCACAGGGTTGGCTTGCTGAACGCACACCTGAGAAGCCATGGCAGCGATAAGCTCCACTGCTGCAACTATTGCGCCAGGTGCTTTGGGAGAGCTGACCTCCTCAAGGCACACGAGCGCACCCACACTGGTGAGAGGCCGTTCAGCTGCAACCTGTGCACGAAGAGTTATGGGCATCCCGGGCAGCTTCGCATTCACCAGCGGATTCACACCGGAGAAAGACCGTACTGCTGCCCCCACTGTGGGAAAAGATTTAATGAGCACAGTCAGCTCAAAGTACACCTCCGAACTCATACGGGTGAACGTCCCTATGGCTGTAACGTTTGTGGAAAGGCCTTCAGTAATGCCGGCAACCTGAGAATCCACAAGAGGATTCATACTGGGGAAAAACCGTACTGTTGCACCCAGTGTGGAAAGAGGTTTAATGGTAGGGGGGACTTGAAAACACATTACAGAGTTCACACAGGAGAGAGGCCGTACCACTGCGATCTGTGCAATAAAACCTTTAGTCAGGCAGGACATCTTACGATACACAAAAGGATGCACACTGGAGAGAGACCGTACAGTTGTACGGAGTGTGGGAAAAGGTTCAGTGTGGCATGCAGCCTTAAGTTGCATCTCCGAACTCATACAGGAGAGAAGCTCTACAGCTGTTCCTACTGTGGAAAAAGTTTCAGCCGATCCGGACATCTTAAACGGCACGAGCAGGTTCACATGAAAGAGAAACTGTATTCGCGTTCCTACTGTGAGAAGAGCTACAGTGATCAGTCCACCCTGAATAGTCACATGAAAATCCACATGGGCAATGAGACTCAGAGTGAAGAGAGTTGGTGTTTTACTGAGACTCAGAATCTACAACAGAGCCAGACGAAATAAATCCCTGCCATGTGTGTACCGTGTGTGACATGTAATGTGTTACGTTTTCATTCTACTGCATACATCATTTATAAGTGTATAGATGTCTCGGGAAATAAGTGGGTGAAGCACGTCTGATTGAGTTTATCAGTGATTGTGTCAAAGATGTACTTAGATCCACATTCTGCAGCTTTAACCTTTGATACGTTGTGTATGCGGTACATCAGTTATAGATTTTATCTGACCCTTATAGTGCTGTAGTGTGTAGCGGTACAATTAGAATTTAACAGCAACCAGTTGTAGAAGGTGCTGACTTTCAGTCAGATTCCAGTCATATTATTCGGTGACTTTATTGGGTTTTTAAGGTTTTTCCACTGATTCAGGAATCCGTCTTCCACATTAGCAATTTTAATGCCATGATGGAAATGGGTTTGTATGGTTGTGCAGTAGGTGGAGGCTGGAGGACAGCTTTAGGTGGACGGGCTGTGAGTTACGATGGCCAGCAGTAAGCACGGCTTCCCCATGTTCGAGTGTCGAGAATCTGGAAAATATCCTTCCCTAACCCAAGGGTGCAGGAGTATCACATGCAAGTGTGAAATGATTTTTTCATGGTTTGTTACAAATGCTAAATTAATAAAGAGAATGCAATTTCACTAATTCATTCATCATTAAGAACAACAGTGAGTTTTCTCACATCTGTCTGATATTTACAGCCAGTAATGTCATTTCACATTCTTCCACATCTCTGTAAATGTAAAATATATTTTAACCATTAATATACTGTGATGTTGCCTGTAGTGCCATGTAGACTTTACCACATCTAAAAGCTTTGAATTTGGTACAATGAGAGAGGGAAACAGTAATACTGCAAGCTAAAGCAAAGATGGAAGGAATGGATGCACTGAAGGAGAAGCGAAATAAGACATAGATGCTATTTATTTGCTATTCCCCACTCTTCAAAAAAAACTTTTCACACCCACTGAAAGCTATTGACTTATGAAGAACACGGAGCTGGGATTTTAAAATGGACCTGTAGAATTTAGTGATTATGACATCATAAGTCCTTAAGTCTCTTGCACACTCAACAAGTCCTGACAGGTACTGTTTAGATCTGTTAAACAGGCAATGATGATACAAATTTATAAGCTAACCATGGAGAGAGGATGTACAGTATTGTGCAGAAGTCTTAAGCTGGCAAAAAAATGTTTTAGGCCATTTGTCTGGGCTGTAAGTGTATGTTTGCTCAGATAAAAGCAGGATTTAACACTAGGGGATATTCAAATAGACTAATACAATAAAAACAATTTCTTCTGTTCTCCAAAATGTTACTGATGTCTGGTTGGATGGCTATAAGAACACAGCTGTGGTTCCCAAACCTCTCCTCAAGTGCACCCCAGCCATTCTCTGTATTTGTTAAATTTCATCATGCGATCACTTAATTAGGTAATTAACTTTATGATGTATTGATTGGCCAAGCGAGGTGTACTCATAACTGAGTTCATGGTATACATGAGTTACTACTTGAAAATTCTAAGGTAATGTTTGGAAATATGTAAACTCACACACTTTAACATAAAATCACAGTTTTACACCAATATAGTAAAAATGTAAGTTTCTTTGCCTGCCTGACCCTTTCTCACAGTGCCGGAGCTAACATGACATCTGGAGTTTGTAGCAGGAATGAAACACTGCTGACTCGAAGTGTAAAGACTTAAGCTTGGGCCACAAACCTCCGTTTCCTGTTGTCTACACCGAGACGTCGGCTAAATTCGTCTGCTGCCCTGGACAACATTTACAGCAGCACCTGGGGGAACAGGACGGCTTCTCCTTAAACAGGTAGAGCATGGGCTGTATGCTACTGCTGATGTCCATGAAGCCAAAGGAGATGTAGTGGATGTAGCAGACAAACACGTCATGGGAGAAGTAGTCCTGAAAGGGGAAGAGGGCTACTGGAGGAAGGTAGTTGAAGATGATGATGGCCAGAATGATTAGAACCATCTTGAAGGCCTTCTTCTTGACTGGGTGCATCGCGTCACGACCTGGGCCGGAGCGTCGGAGGGCACAGAGGATGGAGAGGTTGCAGAACACCATGACGGCGAAGGTGGCAAGGATCATGACGGTGAAGGCCTTGCTGAAGTTGCCGACGGTGCCGACACACTTGGCCACCGCGTAGGCCAGCGTGACGAGCCACACGGCAGCGGCACACACGGCCCGGTGCCGACGGTCCTTCAGCATGGAGAAGGTGATGGGGTGTATCACCGCCATGTAGCGATCCAAGCAGATGCATGAGAGGAAGAGTGGAGATGAGTCCTTGATACCGTAGAACAGGCGCAGCACATACCAGGTGATGGGGTTTGTCAAGTACATGATGTTGGCCAGCTCCAGCGGCGGGATGAGGCAGAAGAGGGTGTCCAGGATGGCCAGGTTCAAGATGAAGATGTCTGGCATGGAGGAGTCCACTTTGTTTTTGTGCAGGAGCCACAGAACCATCATGTTGGCAGGGATTCCTAAGAGCATGTTGGCAATCTGCAGGCCCAGATAGAAGAGGATCACGGCGGGCAAGTGCTCACACTGCTTAAGGACAGTCATTGTAAGAACTGTGCCGTTGGCCCCTCTGCTTATGAATACAGCCGAGTTGTTGATGTAGAGAACCTCCATGCTGACTCCCTGGGAAGAAGGTTCTTAGAGGGCGTTCCTTAGATGAAGTTAAAACGGCTAGCCTATCAATAGGAAAAAACAGTATTGCCATTGAAATAAGGTAAGAGAAACTTGATTCATCCCAGGGGGAAATTCTTGTACATACAGCAGCATGGTAAAGCGCGGGTAAACATGCAGCGCAAAACAAACATAGTGCAAAGAAAAAAGTTAACATTATGCTCATCATTCCAATACTTTCGGATAATGTGTCAGTTGTAACAAGAGGTAACTCACCTTCCCTGCCGAGTGTAATTTAGATCGAATAATATGACTCGTATTACATCACAATTCATTCTAGTTTATATTTCCATCAGTCCATCCATCTTTTATAACCGCTTAAACAGCGAAGGGAGAGTGATCGGTTTCTGTAGTCATTTTCATTTTTGGTAATTTTTTATAATCCTTTGTAAAACGATTCATGATTTTTTTTATAGTTGTGACAACAAGAATTCAAAAACTGCAAAATTCTGGCCGAGTTACTCCAGTCATCTGTTGAATCATCTTTCTTAGATGATGTCCATGTCTATTTCACGTCCACATGTGCGGTTCTGTGCTGGATTGGGGTAAATTTCAAATGTAATGAAAATCCGAGTGGTCATGCATAACTTAACGGCCCTTCAAAGTGCATATGCACGAAATGTACAAAATCACATTCATTTACCTGGTTTACGGAGTGCAGATTACCTGGATTAGATCAGGAGAGCACGGACTTGTCCCCACTTCACGTTTTATTTTCTATCAAAACTATGTGCAAATATGAATTTGCTTATGCATATTAAATTCATGCAGATATTTTCTCGTGGTAATAGAGCTTCTAGTTCCGCTACGTGACGGCGCTTTGCCGAACTTTCTATGTTTAAATGAGAAAATGCGAGTAGTTACTGAGCAGGAGCTGACTCCTAATTTGCCTGGCTGTTTATCAAAGTGTTTGTCTGTCTGTCCATCCATCCATCCATCCATCTCCCATCTTATATATAATCCTCTAGAACTGCGGAGAAGTTGAGATTGCGTTTATTTTTATCGCATTCACCAAATATCCGTAAATTCCTATAACAATTTGAAGACATGGAAAGGTGTATAAAGCTAAAATGCATGCGAATTAAATAGTGATGCATTTAAATTTCTTTATATATACAATCATAAAAGTCAAACGCTTTACATGACTAATGTGCTCACGTACCACCAAATCCTTTGTCTTACAGCTGGAAATGCAGAAAGGAATTTCTAATTTCTTTAAATGATGAAGAAATTCGAATTAACCTTTTTTCCCATTGTTCCTGTAAATAATTCCAAAAGTTAATAGTGTTTATTATATTTGTGGTATGTCCTAACCAGGATACGTGGTCAGAAGGTGGATGCATGGATGGGTGGATGTTTGTGGTATGATAACAGCATCTTCCTGCACACTGAAATCAGACGGATCTTACCTGCGAAAGTGCAGGCAGCACACCGCTGTCGCAGTAATGCCAGGTCAGCTGTAGTCCCAAGTCACTCCTTCACTAGACGGAGCCACGGCCCAAGACAAGAATGAAAGTAGCCCCACCACTGCAAGCCTAGATGTGCTGTGATCACAGCCAGGCATTGGGACTGGTGGGGCATGTGGCAGTCTTCCTTTGGAGGCCTAGACTCGGTTTCCTGCGGGTTCCTGAAGTTTTAAAAACGTGTGTGTCACAACTGAAGTCAACTTGTATGTTTTCAGCTGGTTCTGAATGTGTCGTGAGATGAATTTGACGGTAACAAAACAAACCAGCCGGTGGAAAACATCGAGAAACTACAGCACTGGGCTAGCGGCGTTCGCACCAATCAGCGCTGACGCAACACGCAATTGGTGCCCGTTGGAAATTTGGCATAAACAACTGATGCAACAGTCCGATGGTACACTTCTGAAATTCAGTGTAACAAAGTGTAATGTGTTACATGGGGATGACATGGCAGTTTCGGCCTTGATGACAGGTGTTGGCTAGGTAAAATATCCAGGAGGTGAGAATCTTTCTCTGCATGCTGCATCATTCATGGATGTTTGGCCTCCCTGGAAGCAAGCTGACCTGGATCAGCCTGAAAGCTGTAACATATGCAATAAGTTCCCCAGTATGGGAAAGTGAGAAAAGCCACAGAAAACAATATAGAGAAAAAGACTATGAAGGGATGATGAAGTGTAATTGGTGTTCAGTACCAACACAATCTCATTGTGTATATGGTCATGGGTTTTATTCATTAGCCAAACATTTGTATCCAATGTGACTCACAGCTACACGCATACGAGAAGCTGCACATAAACGTAAGACAAAAAGACAGCGCATCCCTGACATCCAAATGGAACGTGAATCTGTTAGATGTGGAGAAGCTGTTAGTAGACTTGATGTTTCAGAGAATGCCGTCAAACGTGGCACAGTGGGGCGAAGGCTGATTGAGCTGTAAGGAGAAAATAAATGAGGATAGTCTCCGAGACGCTTGTGACGCTCTGTGAAACGATGGCCTGAAGTCCAAAAAAACAGCCCTCTCATGGGAGAGCCTCGAGCTGGCAGGTGTGTCATCATCACAAGCCAGTGGCTGTAGTGAACTTCACTGCTTACATACTGTACTGTTCCATTAAAGGTAAAAACACACTAAATGTGTTAGTTCATTTTAATGCATCAGATTTTTTTTTGTTGAAGGGACCGTTGTCATGGTGCCAGTGATCTAGACCGCAATGATCTGGGTGCAATCAATGTGAGGTCTTCTGGAGTTCAAGAAGGTCCATTTCTGTTATCGAGGCGCACATCAGTAGGAAGAATTCGTACGCCATCCAGGCTTCAGCTGGTTGTCAGCGCATTGATGTTTCAATACACGAAGAGGCAGACTATCATTGTCATCAAACTGCATTTATACTTCATGCATTTAAGAAGAGGAATCAAACATTGTACAAAACGTCTGTCCTTTTATCGCCATTAACAGCCAAGAGCTGCTTTGCATGCATTTGGGAAGATTGATTCCTCTTCCATAAATTGTTAATGGGCATTGACTGCTCTGCACCTGTTTCTGATCTACTGTATTGCTAATTAGACATGTTTTGATGAGTACAATAAAACGTAAGGCCCCTAGGGAAGATTCTGCCACTAAATAGATTTGTACGGTACTCATTTCCATTTGCACTGGGTAGTCACCATGCTAATGGTTTATATTAAAATAAATCTGAAGAGCATAGCCATTCGCAGTGACAGTCAGGTGATCAGGCTTCGCGTTTGTGATTCAGCCCAGCTGTTCCTGTTTAATCAGCGCTTGAAAGTTATATTTAATGCTCGATCTCATTGTTATTTATTGCGGTATTGTTGTTGTTTAGTCACGCAGTCGTGTCCGACTCTTCGCGACTCCATGGACCACAGCACGCCAGGCCGCCCTGTCCTCCACCGCCTCTCGAAGGCTGCCCAAACTCATGCTCATTGCATTGCGGTATTAGGGTTATCCTATTTTTTACTATTGGTTGTGTTTAAATAATATTTGTTTTTTTATTTAAAGCTTGTTTGATGTAGACTGAATATTAATGGAATTGTTTTACTAGATTGACTATATTTGTGTATTGACATCATTATTGGTGTGAGTTAATTGAATCTATGTCGTTTTTAAGATATTTGAAGGTGAGATTTTGGTTGGACGGATTCCAGTTGTTTTATTGTATTTGTTTAATTGATGCATAATAAAGGTTAAAAATAGCTCTTCCTGTTTAATGACTGTAAATATAACGCTTTCTTCCTTGGGCTCCTGGTACGCATCGCCTGTCACTAAAGCTTGGTTTGTGAAATATTCCATGATGTGGATTCCTCATTTTTGTCTTCTTTTGAAAGAGCGGGTTTTTTTTCCCATAATTCCCCTGTCCTCGTTAACCCACAATTAAACACGCTGGTGTGTCACGTGTCTGGCTATGGCGACCCTCTCCCTCAATTAATAGTCAACTGCTAACTTCTGCTTGTTTGCTTGAGCACTAACATTAGTTTGCTTCAATTTCATGCAACAGCTGAACATTTAATATCAAACTCTGCTTGCTCGGGGTGGATGCTAATTAATTTCTCCACCTGAATGTGACTTTTATCAATCTAACTGCATGGTTCAGAGACTGGCTGTGGCTCGCCGCTTCCCCTTTCAATCGTGACCAGATGCGACCGCGCCGTGTCAAATTTTAACACTCTAATGTACGCGAACCACCCACTTTCAATGAGTAATATTGTAGAAAAGTGAGTAAACACATTTAAGTGCTACATATAGCTTTTAATGCTTTATTGTTATTTACAAGCAGTGCCAGGTAAACAAGACCTAATAAGGGAAGAAGCAATTGGTTGTGAACGGAGTAAATTAGATTTATGGAAGGCTAACACCTGAGCAGCATGCATCAGCATCCCACCTAACAATTTTGGGTTAGCAGAACGTTTTTAAGTTGTTAGAACGTTCATGTCCAGTTTTCTGGACGTTCCAGGAACGTCCTACAACGCTCTTTTTTTGGTTACGTTTCCCGACCCACGTTTTAAGAACGTTAAATGAACGTTAGCTATACAACGTTGCAACCGAACCTTTATAGAACCTAACGAAAGTAGTGCGAACGTTCCCTGTTTGCTGGGATTTGTCCGTACTCATATAAGTTCCAGAGTGAATTACAACAAAGAGCAGCACACAGGTGAGAAGGTTTTTTGAAAGAGAAAAAGCTTTTTTAATACATTCAAAAGGTTTATCAGTTATGCCCTTCCACTACGCTTCAGGTTCGAGTTACCCGCCAGTCTGATTCACGACATGACTGGTCAGGAGAACAGTTTACTCATATTATCGGTGTGTCTGTAGGTTCAGCGAACTAGCAGCCAAACAGCGCTGCGTGCTTTTGTCACATATAGCATGGCAGTTTCAATCTGCAAAAGGCCTACTGTGAAAAATATCAAAAAGCTGTCAGAAAACTATGATGGCACCTGTGGTTTTCTATGG
Source organism: Gymnarchus niloticus (assembly GCA_009936485.2). NCBI lineage: Eukaryota > Metazoa > Chordata > Actinopteri > Osteoglossiformes > Gymnarchidae > Gymnarchus > Gymnarchus niloticus. Next base: position 2,336,196 of record JAACJT020000095.1, on the reverse strand, counting down.
CGTTGGTATTTACTGTTCGTCTACTCGCTTTAAAATACATCCAGATAGAATGATTTTATAGGCCTAATTCTGAATATGGATTTTTTTCTTCCTTCTTTAGCTCTAACTTAATTCTTTAAAAAGACAAATATGTGGTCTCGTGCAAAACACAAATTGTGTTACCAATTTTCAGTACTTTTGGCATCACCTAAGGATATTTATGTGGAAAAGTAATATTATAAAACGATATTTAAAACCTACATTTAGTCTTTTTAGTGATTTTAATGAGTTTCACTGTGACAGTGAGAAGAGAGGAACCTTTATAACGGCCAATTTAAAAGTTCGGGGGGTGTAAACGTTTGTGTGACGCAAGAACTGTAGTATTCCCTTATTGGACAAAGCACAAGTCAGTCAAACAAGACTAATCAATACACACAGAGCCTGTACTGTATATGCATAAATCTTGTGTGCATTTGAGATAAAGAGGAACTTTGGTTCCCATATTCCTTGGAAGACATCTTCAAAAAGGAGAGCACCCCCCATTAGAGAGACATGTGGTATTTCCCCTCTTAAAAACAAACAGCATGAAAATTGTAAATACCACGACCTCACTGAGCTCCAAACAGTCCCTCAGACCACCAGCACGAAAAAGGAGCCACGGCCTTGAACAGACAGTGACCTAGGACCTGGGAATTGTGGATTTTCAGAGGTGAACGGTGTGTCTGTGAGGGTCGACTTCCAGTACATGCAGACCCACTCAGGGATAAAGGAGTCCCATGACAAAAAATCTGTTTACCACAAAGAGTGGGGCTTGTTACTGGGTAAGATGGGGATAAGACGGAGAATGTCCATTTTATACCTGATAACATAGAGGTTGGCGTCTGTGCAGGACCTATCAGCCTAACTCAGTCAAGAGTGAACTTAAGTGACCCCATCATGACACCTACACAAAAACGACATACCGGTGGGTGGGTGTTAAAACAGGCCTGTCACATTCCGTCACCAGAACACTTCCTCACTACCAGCTGCGTCGTCCTCCAATCGGCATGCTTTTCCTTCGTCGCATCCACTCGAATCGGATGACAAAAATCATGCCCTACGTCCGTAAATCTCATCAACGTGCAAGGTCCATCTTGTCCCACTCCAATTTCACCTGCTGGTGGCATTCCCACTCATACTCAAGTCATTCTCAGTTACCGGGGAAGGGGGATGTCGATATTTTATGGAGAATGTAGTAGGCCTTTCCTGCACTGACCCAATCTGTCCATGTTAACGTCCCGAGGATGGAGTGGATGGTGTCACTTCTCAGTTTGGGGAATGTCACAAAAAACCACTGTAAATTCCCCATCGATTTTGAGCACCAGTCATCCCTAAGGAACTGTACAGCCAGTATTAGGTTAATTAAATTCATGAAGGATCAAATCACTCCATTAGAGTGAGAGAAACAGCTTAAAACAAACCAAGAGTGAAAATAGTTTCTCATTAAAAAAGTAATAAAAAAGTTTAATGGGATTCACTCCAACTTGGAAAGTGATTGATGTTTTTCCATTACAAGCCTCTTAATAAGAAGCTTTTTAAAAGTGATGGAAATAGGCTTCATCTTACGTCAATGTGACCAGAGGAAGAACTCCACTTTGCAGGTTTTAGAAGTTGTAGGAGTTACATTAACGTGTCAACCACTGTGCCCATGTCTCGGAAAGGGTCATGTGATGTTCCGGTCGTGGGAGGTGTCAGGTGAAGGTGGAGACCTGGGAGTTCTGATCATGGGAGGGGTCAGGTGAAGGCGGATCTTAGGGTGTTCCAGCCGTGGGAGGGGTCAGGTGAAGGTGGAACTCAGGGAGTTCTGACCATAGAATGGGTGTAAAGGCGGAGCCCAGGAACTTCCAGTCACAGATTGTGTCTGCCCCATTGAGCAGACTCAGATGAAGGTGGAATCTAAGGCGCTGTTGTCATGTGTGCTCCGAGCGCGTGCCTCAAAGAGCTGCTTGATAAGAGCAGACTTCTCCTGCTCCAGCTGAGTGATCCGCTCGCTCTTCTCAGTCACCTCCTGAGCACAATGGAGAAAAAGGAGTGGAACAGAAGGTCAGGATCAGTGAAAAACGGGCTGAACAGAGGGTAGGGATCAGCAAGAAAAGGAGCAGGACAGAGGGTAGGGATCAGCGAGAAAAGGAGCGGGACAGAGGGTAAAGATGAATGAGAAAAGGAGCAGAACAGAGGGTAGGGATCAGCGGAAAAGGGGCTGGACAGAGGGTAGGGATCAACGAGAAAAGGAGCCAGAGGGTAGGGATCAGCGGAAAAGGAACAGAACAGAGGGTAGGGACTGAGAGTTAGTATTGGGAAAATTAAAATTTCAAGATGGAGTTTCTTGATGATGATACTGAAGTCAGAATGTTAGCTTGATGATTCTGACCTGGGTGAGGAGCCGGTTCTGGTCCTTCAGTCTCTGAATGGCATTTGGTGCTGTGGGGGGCAGTGGCTGGGGGTTTGAGGGAATAGTCAGGGGTGGAGCACCACGAGATGTTAAGGGCTAGAAAAGGAGAGAATGGGAAAAAAAATCTTTTGACCTGGAAACTTCCGTTATGTGTCAATACGTTCGTTTAGTGGCTTATCTACCAACTATTCAATAAAACCAGTTAAAAGGCTAACGTGTCAAGATGTTCTTCAGGTCACATCTGGATATTACATCCAGGAGGATTTGTGGAGACTTCTTCAATGTACAGGTGCCATCAGATTTTGGAAATGCTCACACTCACCATTGCAGAACAGGATATGAGATCGTTGAGGCAGCGGTTGACCTCCAGCAGCTTGGGGAGAAGGACGTTCAAGCGGCTCTGACTGGACTCTGACAAAAAGTCCTGAAGGGGACGATGAATGAAAGAAGAATGAGTCAGATCTTACTAGGCAGCAACATGTTACCCGATTGGCGGTTGCTAAATTTAGCCCGGTTCGTCCAATCAGGGCCAGCGATATTTATTTTAAGGTTAAACATGTCTATATTCTCTCACCATGTTGGGGTTAGCCTGGCTCATGTGTCTTTGCCTCTCAGCTACATTCTGGATCTGGTTCTGGTACCACTCTCGAGCCTGCTCTATTACGTCAAGCCCCGATAGCAAAGAGTCCTTCTCCCGCTCTAGGTCCTTCATCTGTTTCAGCTAGATGGTGACAAAATGAAAGAAGGGCACTGTGTCACTGTCGGTAGCAATGCATTATGGTCAAACACCTGCTGAAGCACCCCGAGGTCATTTGAGGACCGTGAGATCCACTCTAGAGGGGAAGGAAAGTAAGCAGGTAAAACAGTGTAAGAGACCTACGTTCAAAAATGGTGTAAATATGTTAGCATGCACCAGTATGAGTGTGTAAGTGATAATGGTAGGTGGGAGCTAAGAAGATTGGCTCTAGGCTTGTATTTGTGGAGCTGGGCGGGTTAGGGAATCAGTGTCCAGATAGGCATGGGTTCAAATCCCATGGCTGGATGAGTAATTATGGTTGGTCGCTTGAGAAGGGCCTGAAACCCCAACAGCTCCAGAGATTCTGGATGACCCTGTTCCCAATCTTCAAGCATTCCTCACTTCAATGTTGTTTTGGACGAAACTGTCTGCTAATAAATGTCATGTGAAGTGGAACAAGGCCAAGGTCTCCATTTTCAGAGACCAATCCAGATTCAATCAGAAATGCCTTTGTGACAGTGAACAGTGAGAGCTTGGGGCTTTTAGCATAGACCATGACAGGCTCAGTAGTCAAAGAATTCTGTCCTTTGGAGAGGGACTTCTGTACCACCTCCATCCTTCCAGATTATCATCAGCAGTGTGGGTTTATTTTCATGCGTTTATCCCTGTAACCAGCTTCGGATGAAGTGCCTCCAGCTACCAGAAACTTCATCTAAGAACCAAACCAACACCAGGACAGGTTATCTTTATATCTTTGGAATTTGAATACCTTTGCATTTCCCAAAGACTTCTTCCTGTAATAACAAAGGAGGCCTCAAAAATATTGCCAGCTTCGTGTCAGAATATGGAAAAACAGCTAGTGAGTCCTCGCCACTCACCCTTTGTGAAGTCATTCAGAGATGCCGCTCTGTTCCCAGCCCATAGCCATGGCAATGGAAAGTGGAGCTTCACGCACCCAAAGCCCAGCTTTCCAGTACAATCATGCCACGATCTCGCACCTTTAACTAACCACAAGTTTACACACCACATTTTTTTTTATTACACCATTTTTAATGACAAAAAAAAACAAAACTACTGATCAGTACCCACATTCTCCAACAAATATGAAAAATGGTTCAAAAACATAACGATACAAAGCCCGTAACCAATCATCTCAGAAGCTACCAATCACATCTCCTCGGAAACGAGCAATTGTTTGAACAAGAGCTACGGGGAGGGGGAATCAAGTGTGACCCAAAATGTCAGTATGTGAGTTTGGGTGGTGTGACACAGTGACACAGCCAGGGAAAAATCTGCTTTCTAT
>JAACJT020000095.1:2315134-2330513 GCA_009936485.2 Gymnarchus niloticus | reverse complement strand
TCCGTTGCCCGGGGGCAAGGAGGGGGGGCGGGGGGGGGGGGGGGGGGGGGGGGGGGTGGGGGGGGGGGGGGGGGAAAGGGGGGATGAGGGGCGGTGCCGAAAGAAAGAGTAGAAGAAGGAGCTGAAGAAGTAGAGGGAAATAGAAGCAAGTGTCTAGTCGCTCTGAAAGAAAATGACACAGGGAGGCAATGGGGAAAAGAGGGGAGTGAATAAGGGGGGTGGGGAAGGGGCATAGAGAAGGGGGAGGGGGCAGTGGGAGGGCCCTGCAATATAAACTGCTGACACAAGTTTGGGTAGGGGCCCATGCAACAAAGAAAATGCATTGAGGCCACTTTAGAAACGAACACAGCTACGTATTAGCCTGACGCTACCATTTTCTCTGCAGGGAGGTAGGCGTAACCAGGATTTACACTTTTATCATTCCTGTAACTGAACATATCGTCATTGAGCAGTGCTTGTTATCCAGCCCCCCCGCTCCCAAAAAAGGCACGGCCGCGGCACTTCCCCCAGGCTCTGACTCTGAGGAATTTGCAGTCACAAATCTGTCAGAATACAAAGCTGCCGTACCTTGGAACAGCTCCTGGAGGGACTATATAGCAAAGACACAGCTTTTATTTACCCATGGTCTCTTTTGTTTACCCAGAATGCAATGCTGGAATTCCAACACACCGATCAGTGCTGAAGCAGTAATGTTTTATATACAACTTGACGATATATTAAAAACTGGTCACGTGCAGTACTTGTGAAGCGGCCAAGTCCCGTTACCATGGGAACTCTGTTACTCAACCCCAGTTCATTACAGGAAACTGTGGTAAATATTAAGAAGGCTGATTAGCAAAAGTAAAAGCTGGTCCATTTCCTAATCAACAGGGAAAAATGTGTGTTCAGTACCATTCCATAGTCTACCCCATTTGTGATGGTGTGACGCCTTTGCTCATCTCGGCTCCGTCCATGACGTCTCCCTCCAGCCAATCCCGTGGTGGTCTCACTCTGCGACCGGGGTAACCCTCTGGCCTCAGGGCCACCTGCACAAACAGAGAATGAGGCCCGGAGCGGGTTTTAGCTCAGGTGCAGCAAGGGCTGGGAGAGCCGTCAAATCATGCTACGTGTTCGACGATTTATGGAAGGTTCAGCGCGACACCGAGGCTCCGAGGGCGTCTGCGAGCGGTACCGTCATAAATACAAGACAATGAAGTAAACACACAGTAGGCCTGCATAAATCAACAAGCAAAAGAACATCTCATCTAACATACTTCAGTGTTTAAGTCTAGTAAGCAAGGAAAACACATTTTGGCTGTTTTTCTTGAATGAATTAGTTCGTTTCAGATATAATTCAGATTTTAACTCAGCTTACCCTGATAACATGCAGGCAAATTAAATTCAGCCAGTCAAAATAATCAGCCTTATAGGGTTAAAACGCAAAGACAACATACAGGATGAGTAAAAATGTACACAGATATCATATACATACTCGACAAAGATTGGAATGCAGGTAATCCAGAGGGAAGAAGTGACACACACTGTCTGCTGGTGTCTCTGTTTATTATGGGCTGTCCACCGTTAGAAACTGTGGCGTAAATCAGTGGCTTCAAAACAGGCCGCAGAGCATAATTGTGTTTACAAGTTTCCCTTTCAGCCTCGCTCCAGTTTCTCCATCTGAGGCTTGTTATTGTGGTCCTGACCACAATTTGGCTCGCTGTCACGAATATCTAAAAAATTCCACCTGTGAGACTTTGGAGTTTGCATGAAGGGAAATTAGCCTTAATTAGAGGGGAATCAAAGGCAGGAGTCAAATCAGCTGAATTGCCATTACAAAACAAAACAGGAGAAGAATCAGCCTTCCTCTTTTCCTTCGTCTTCCTCCTCATTTATGATCAGCACACCACTCACGGGTGTGGGGTGAAAAAAATTAATTGAGCCACAGACAAATATTTGTAAACACACATATTAAAGAGCTGTAAAGGGCAGCTGACAGTCATGCTCATCCTTGAAGACTCCTGACGTCAGTGAATCGCCTCAGCACCCTTGATTCATTACTCGTTAGTGGAGGGACAGGAAATAAGGTTGGGGGGTTGGGCGACCTTGTGGAGAAGCCTGCTAAACATGCAAAGACGAGGTTGTTCAGAAGCGGTGAAATATCATTTCAATTTCGTGAAGATGAATGGTGTGAAAAAAAAATGCTAATTAAAGCTCATAAATAAGTATGAGGAGGAGGAGGATGAAGCAGTAGAAATCGCCTTCATTGCCATTCTGTGCTTTAAGCAAAATAGCCACTAGAGGGAGATAAACAGTCGATATTTGTTAAGCCTCTGTCTGTTTTTAGGTATGTAAAGAATGAGAACAAATGAAGGGTTTGGAAAGCACTGGTGTAAACAAAGGCCAGAGCCATGGCTTGAAAAGGAGAGGTGCCAAGGTTAGGCAGATATCGCACCAAGTGGATCAGTGCCATTGCACAGGGTATAGAGGGGTGCTCCCCCTAGTGGTTGTTCCATGAACCACAGGAATTTTCTAGCAGGCGTAACAGAGACTTAAAAACATCACTACGCACAGGGGGGTATTCCAGAATGTGGGCTTAACGTTTCCTACAGTAAAACCTGAATTCTGATTGGAGAACTCTGAAAGCCTGACTTCAGGATTTGTCGATTGCCCAAATCTCCCCAAATGTCTCCAATCAGAATTCAGGTTTGACAACAGGATTCATTGAACTCACTTTCTGGAACTGGCCCCAGGCCCTGCTATGTCCCTCATAATACATCTGGCAGCCCTTTACACAGTTCCTTTGGCATTAGAAGCTCTTGCCGCGCCCATATATTTAAATACTTGTCGGCTAGATTCTTACAGCCGGGCTGCTGGGTCTGCAAGGTGTGGCAAGTAACTGCAGCAGTATGGTTCTCAATGCTGAGAACTCATTGTTTCACGTTAAACATGACGACGTGCTGCTTATGGGACTGTTTAGGGCAGCAATTGTACTTTGTTTTAAAATGAGATTAGATGCCATAGATATTTACGGCAGGGTAAGGTGCCACCATTAAAGAAACCCGTTTTTACTGACTAACTCCAGATTGGTGCATACAGGTGGCACATTGTGAACGTCATTTGATTAATCACAGACATCTCAGTACGGTTCTTCGCAGCCCCCACCTCAGCTAACTGTGGGAAAACAATAACAACTGCTGTGGTCAAATGAGTTTAGGGGGCCTCTGGTCCTAAGTACGGGTGCACCCTGTTAAATCTTCTTCCTTGGGAGAGAGCACAGCTAATCCTCAGCATGGACTGCAAGCTCCAACAAGCACCTTCTCTGTTAACCTCCTCCCCCACCCCTGTCTGCTCTTGCAACACAGAGGGAGGAGGAGGGAGACAGAAAAACACCAGAAGAGACTGGGACAGCAACGTAGCTGAAGACTCTTTGTAGGCCCAGAGTTTGATATATATTGCTTTCGAGTCATTGATTAGTACCAGCACCACTTCAACCAGGCTTCCCCCAGTGTCACCCGCATCTTCCACCTTTTTCGAGTGAGAAGGATTAACAGTGGAGGAATGCGAGCTCATGCAAGTCAAGAATACTGGAACACCTCCAAAGAAAATTCGAAAAAAAAAAAAATAAATAACACTGTCTTTGTTCTCTGCACATTTCAGTCTGCTAAGAGGTGCAGTCATGTCATCATCTTGACATGTCAAACTTGTGTCAGAATTAAAACCCACAAAATGTAGGCCAGTGCTGCATGGACATGAAGCTTCTCATTTATTCTGCTCTCCTGTTCTCTGTTTTTCTCAATCTTGCCTTCTCTCCATAATCCCAGAATACATGTTCTGCCAGCTTCCCACAATCCCACACTGTTCCAAAACCACTCTATCCTACATGCTGCCAATGAGAGTTCCCGGTGTCGGCCTGCACTGAGATTACCGTTCTCTGCTACTGCACCCTAATTACCAGCAAGATGTAATCTGTTGTAATCTGCAGTGTGAGCTGAGGAGATTACACCATCGCATGATTATGCACTGCTCTGCTGTCATTTTGATAGTTATTTTCCTGAGTCCCAGCATAATACCAAGTTTGTTACACAGGTCCTTGGATTAAAAAGTTCAAGAACCTCTGCCCTGTAAGACTAAATACGATATATACAAGCTATTTTGGTGGCACCTTTTTGGAGACGTTTGCAGAGAATCAGTACAATTTTAGGCTTCTTGAAAACAATTTTAGGCTGCTGGAACCTTACACTGGATATAAATGGTTACAAAAATGGATGGATGGTACCTTTAACTCTAACACAGCTTTCCGGCAATCTTGCATATGTGATAACTTATCAGTCTGAATATTCTGAGGCAGAGCCAAAAATGTAATTCCGGGATTTAGTTAAAGTTTGACCTGACTTGATTCATGAATGAAAGTGCCGTCTAGAAGTGGCAAAGCCCTGAAAGAAATCTAATGAATTCCTTGGCCACGTGGTCAATAAGACGCCTGCGTTGACAGCGTTTTCAAAGTGAATTAGCAGTGTGGTAATGTGCTACCCCCCCCAAATCCTCCAGGGTGAGATGTCAGAAGATCAGTCAGCAAACATGTCTTGACCCATCAATAGGCACCTCAGTCCTGAATCACCAACGATCGCTCTGTACGTACGAGGCACAGGATAAAGACCCACCCCTACATATTAAGAGTGCAATAACCAACAGTACTAGGGAGAGTAAACTCAGACCATTCGTTGACTAACCGGCAAATTCCGGCCGCCTCGGTGGCACTGCTGCAAAAGGGTAAAAGCATTAGCTTAAAGCATTAGGCGACGAGATGAAGCCATGTGTGCTTGTCCATTCCAGACAACTGGTACCAACACCGCTTTCCGAGTTCCTGCACAGTTAATGCACCTGGGTATACCATTTCTGTTACCGGCACTAACCTACCATCATCCTTTAGTTATGCTTGTGCAATTGCGGCCTCGTGAAATCAAAGGAATTCAGTTTACATAAGGTACGGACAATGGATTTATATGTATTAAGATACTATTAGTACTGTTCTTTCAGCTGCTCCCATCAGGCGTCGCCACAGCGGATCAACCGCCTCCATTTCCTCCTGTCCTCTGCATCTTGCTCTGTCACCCCGACCACCTGCATGTCCTCCCTCACCACATCCATAAACCTCCTCTTTGGCCTTCCTCTTCTCCACTTGCCTGGCAGTTCCATCCTCAGCATCCTTCTCCCAATATATGCAGCACCTCTCCTCTGCCTGAGCTGACCCTCCACTGAGTGTGACGAGGATGGACAGGATTTGGACTGAGTATATTAGAGGGTCAGCTCAGGTTAGACGGTTTGGAGACACAGTCAGAGAGGCGAGATGCGATAACTCGATATAGTTGACAGCCTACATTAATACAAAAAGAGGCGCAGTCAGGACAAAACTTACTTCTTTTTTGGATTTGCGGCGACTCGAGTGCAAGTGACTCTATGGACCGGACTCGGTTCTGCGGCGCATGCTTCCCATTTCCGACCGAGTCGCCTCTATAGGGACCACTTTCGGGTACGACCGCAATCCGGTCCAAACTTCTGCCCGTCCTCTCATACCCGCCGTTGCTGTACCGGGTCTGGACGCTTGGGGGCGCAGTGGGTCCGGCGGGGTAGAGTGGGGACTCCCCGAGGTTAGCGGAGTCGTAGTACGCTGGAGTCGCGTCCTCATGTCTCGCACGATTCTGGTGCTTATTGACCGCATTGCTGGGTCCCAGGGGGCGTACGCTGCTTTCCCCAGCCCGGGCACCGGGAGCGCATCCCAGCGATTTCAACCCGGGGGCTTGCCGTGGTTGCGGAAGCCCATGCTTCGGTCCGGCGCGATGCGAGTGTGGCTGCTTGTGGTGAACGCTGGACCGCGGCTTCAGGTGACCATTATCGGGGTTGAGCATCGAGTAGCGGAGTCCGGCCACGAAGCGCTCGAACGTCAGGCAGCCGTGGGGCGGGGCGACCCGCCGCAGGCACTCCAGCACACCTCCCGGCAAATCGTGCGTGTCGGCCCCCTGCCAGCGGCTCTCGATCTCCGATATGTGCACGTACCCCCTCCTGGCGTCATCCAGGATGTCGAACAGCGTCCGCAGACTGTGCAGGAACGCTCTGGGCAGCCCCTCGGTAGACAGCTCCGCTTCTGCCGGCTGCATTTTCCCGCTTCTGTGGTTGCGGGCAGTTTGAACGCCCCCTGTGCCGACTGCAGGTTTATTACCAGCAGACAGAGAGCCGCTCGCTAGGCAGTCGCGATCGGCAGCGATCAAAGCCATGCAGGCAGTATAATCTGATGCTTCCAGATGGATGTCGGATCGACTGTCCTCCAGGAATCACAGCTGCATACATAGATTGAACAGCACACTTATTTATCCCTTTAAAGTTTACCTCTCACCCTGCCACAAAGATATATACTTACCCTACCACAAAGGTAAATAGACCACTGTCACCGCTCACGACTCCCCAGTTTCTTTTTCTGAGTGGGATGGTTATGATTTTTCAATAGCACCGCCTTCAAACGTCACCGCGCATCCCCCCCGCCAACTGCAGCTCTGCCATTGGCTGCGCTGCGAAGTGCCGCACGGCGATTGGCTGAAACGCGAAGCGAATACAAGTTTAAGTTTCCCCCTTTTGTCTTTTCGAAAGTGCGGCTTCGCCGCCCGCTATCAGCTGCCGCACCGGTTGGATGCGGTGCCGCATGTCGGAGCCGTAAACCGTAAACGCAGGCGCCCTCTTCTTCAGCTTTATACAATACACACATGTGCCAGATGTAGAGGATGGGCACACCGAAATAACCATCTTTTAAGAACAATAATTAAAAATGGTTAATAACATTAATAATAAGTCCATTCATCTACGTGTAAAAGAGAAAGACAGGGGTCACAGACAGAGGCGAATATCATATAATACGTCAAACTCGATTCCAGACATAGAATTAGCCATGGGTAAGACGATGTAAGGTATTTTTAAACACAATGGGTAATAGACGAGAGATGGAGAGGGGTGTTATGGAGGAAGCATGCCGCTCAACCGGTTTGGTTATCCAGAATAGCGATACAACACAGCATACAACAGGGTACACAAAATATACTGCACCGTACCGAATGGGATACTTGGCAGATCCTCGCCTTCTGGCACCATGAAAAATATACTCTTATTTTATCGTCCAGGTGGCAAGTTATCCCACTATCAGATTTAAATGTGCCAATGATTAATAGTTTGATTATTAAAGAATTAATTGGTTACAATAATTGTTCTGTATATTATCCACTTCAATTTTTTCATTTTTGTTATCTTCTTGGATTGTCAGTGGAGTGGTATATCAAATTTTGTCATACATTGTACAATAATAATATAAGCATTTATTCTATACGGGAACTTATTTTAATAATACTAGTGATCCAGTGGAATTAGCATTTACTAGATGTAAAGTTCATACGTGCAGATTTAATTCTTAGTGTCCCTGGATAAACAATACATAATGACCAAATTGATCTGTAATACACTGAGGGGAGTTGCCCTCATACCCACTCTGCAAGGTTGTGTGGGACCCATGTGCAGTGAGGAGCAGACTAGGGCGAATGTCAATGGAAACATCAATAGTGGAAAAGCTTTAACTGTAACCAACTAGGCCTGTAATCTAATTTGGGTCTCCTTAGAATGAACCCACTGTTGTCGATAAAGATCAAGCTGACCCAGGTTACAATGAGTTGACTCACTAAGTACCCAGCCAAAAAAAAAAATCACCATACTGGTTTTGAAAGTAGGTTTGTGCCCGGACTGGTTTGTAGTTTAAGTTTGAGGAGGGGCTTTTGTGAAATACTCTGAAGAATGTGCTTCTATACATTTCTAAGCACTAATGATCTATTTATGCTAAAGGGTGGGGGTTACGCCATATGCAGCATCTTTCATAGGCCCCTGAACCCCCGGAGAACATGTGGCACTTGATTAAAAATTCTCGACTCTTTGGCTGGTATGCTGGGGAAAAGGAGATGCAGGAGTGGATGTCCGGAGTGGTCAGGCGACTGACCGTGTTCCGACATAGCTAGCAGGATAGATGGCTGCCCTGCTTAACATGAGCTGTGCCCTCAATGCTGAATGTCCACTTCGACGGACTGGCTGTGTCCTTCCCCCTCTCTCTCTCGCATCCACGCTCGCATTCCACAGACTGCAGTAATGCAGGTATTGACGCTTCACTGCATCACGCCAGCATCCTCACTTGTTTAGCGTCTTTATGCTCATATGGTACCGTCTCCCAGCCTAGGCAGTTACACGCACATGCAGGCTCACTCCTCTCTTGTCCCATGTCTCCAAATACCTACCCCCCTCCCCCATTTAGATATACCACTGTGCATGTGACCAGTGATTTGAGAGCTGCGCTGTGTAATGCCTCTTCAAGAACTCCGTCAAATCTTCAATTCCTATTGATTCTAATCAAAGCTGAGCTTACTTAGGATGTAGAATGGGGCACGGATTAAGGCCAGGGATAGATTGAAATAATTGGTCCGGTAAACGGTAAATGCTTTCTCCATCCAAGTTGTCCTTTTTTTTTTTTTCAAAATGCAGTGGATCATCTCTAAATTTGCCCTAGGCACATAATAAAAGTCCAGTATATAACACAAACATCTAACCATCCAGCCATGTTAATAGCTGTCATAAAGATTTCAGGAGTAGCTCGAGGAAAAGCTTTGGAAGATATCAGAAGTGACTGGAGACCACAGCTAACAGTAAAGCATAGTCTGATTTCCCTCTATCTGTTTTTATATGGTATTTTGGGTGTTTCAGCCTTCTTATGATCTGTGTATACCTGGAATCATCACTTTCCCACATATGTGCTGACTCATTTTGCCAGTCCTCTGAAACTCAACAAGGCCCTATGTAAAATTATTTTAGGCATATCCATTCATTTGTCTTTAATAACTACATGTTGTATGAAGGCGGTGTATACTCTTTTCGCCTTTTTTAAAGCTGCCTTTAATTATGGTTCTGTGATTAATTTCTTTTCATATTTTCATATTGTCACTGTTCCGTCACTCTAATGGATACTATATTTCAACATGAGGGTCAGCGATTTCTTACTTGCACAACTGACCTTCTGCAGCAGTCCTGGGTCTCACATGCTTGCTAAGATGATGGGCATCAGACAGGCACACAGCTAGGAATTCTGGGTCATCAAATATATACAATTGTGTGCAACACACTCTACAGTCCCCTTCAGCCGTGGACCCCAGCAATCATGACCACCTTTCATCCCACTAGCTACAGCCCTAGAAACAGATAACATGTCAAAGATAAAACTCAGCAACTCTCAATTAAACATGTACTCAAGTGCCTAAATGCATGCATCGCTTTCATTTATTTACTTTACTGTATGATCTTAATGGCTTACATCCCTTTTAATGGATTTAAGCCTGAGTACTGCTTTATTGGTTTTATGAGAATGCCAACATTTTTTTTGAATGTTTAATATATTTATGATACTGCATTGAGCTGTGAAGTGATCCCTTTTTAAACATTGTGTTATTATATGAGATTTTGTCACAATGGTTGAATTTATTGTATTGAAAATTTGTTTTAAAACATTTACGTAAATTATGTTTGGAAGTCTGATTTTATATTTTATGCTGGTATGATATTTGATTTTACTGGAAAATTCTGTAAGTTATTTGTATAATTTTAATTGTTGTAACTGAATAAATTGATTTAAAAAAAACTCAAAATCCTGTTTAGAAGTATTTTGAAAATGCAGAATGCTGGTATCAATAAACCATATCCTCTGATACAGCATTTCTTGTAAAGCAAGTTTCACTCTGTAAATGAACATAACAATGAACAAGATGGTACAGCAATTTCTGTAAAAAATGTTGAAACAATTAAACGGCGCCACCTGTCTGTAAAGAGGAGTAGCCTTCCCATCCACTTTCAACACTTAAGGAATGGTTGAAACAGAATATGACATGACACTTTTTAGGCTTTGTTATGACTAGAATGACTACTGGTCACAGGAATTCTTTAGCCTTCACAAACTCCATCTTGTGCTCCATCACACACACACACACACACACACACACACAGATGAGAGGGCCTTGTTTAATTGCCCAGAAGTCACTCTGTCAGCCATGGGATTTGAACTGGCAACCTTCTGGACATGAGAACAAACACCTAACCCAGGGAAGTCAGCCATCACCCTATGGCAGGTGGTGGGGTGGCACTTCTTGTGGTGAGCCTGGAGCCGATCCCAGGAGGCATCGGGCAAAAAGCCGGGGAACACCCTGGATGACATGCCAGTCCAGAACAGTGCACACACTCATACAATTAAACATGCCTAACGAGTCCAAGACGAAAATGAAGTGTCATTAAACTACCTGCACACAGACAGTGAAACCATACAATCTCTAAATAGGTAAATGCAGGATTCAAACTCACAACCCATAGGTCTAGCTACTGAGTCAGTAAAACAAGGAGTGTGGTATTTCATAACAGGGTAAGGTCACTAGGTGTGCAACCATCTGCCGACAGTACATCTTTGGTCATTCCATCACATCCCCATACCGTGTGGTTTTAGGACCAGGAGGTTCTGTCTGGGAAGGGTCTTCCACTTCTGTAAGACAGAAGATGAGGTCAGACCGGGTGTGCTGGAGGTTATAATTACTGGAGATATGCAGAGACTTAAGAGGATACAAGCTGTAATATTTTGTCAATACATCCAACTTCTTTAACAATAAAGAAGCCTAAGTGCCAGAAAGGAGGACATTCCCAGAAAGCCGATACCCTTAGTGTTCGTTGTAGTTCATCTTGAGTTGAATTATTTGGAGATTAATTCACGTCAGCCAGAGAAGAAATGAAGGAGCACAGTAATTCTAGGCATGTGATGAGCATGAAGGCACTCACCTTGCAGAGTCCTGTCAGGATAACTACCTTTCTCCAGGTACATCCACAGGTCCGAGCACTTCTGTGTCTCCCAACGTGTCAACGCGTAGCTGCCAACCGAGCCGGCCACTGAGGCAGAGAATGATGGGGGAAGGGAAATGAACCAGGAGACAACTGATATCAGAAAGAACCTGCCACTAAACCCACTGAAAGAAAACAACACAACATGGGTAGGACTTCCGAGATTTCTAAGACTAAGCATGAGGAACATTTCATGGAAGAATCCAGGAAACTTCAAAATCCTTAAGCCTGTGTTGCATTTTTTTTTAAAGATTAGTACTGAAGGAAACGTCTCTCACCCACTGAGAGCAGCACGTTCCACTGAAGCGGGTATGGAAGCTTCCTCTGCAGGGCTGTCTGCAATAGGAGAGCGCCTACTGTGCCTGAGGACAAACAGCCCATTGAAGATGAACAGTGGGGGGAAAAGTAGAAAAGAAAACCCATGCTGGAGATGCTACTTTTTAAGCCTCACTCTGAACACATAATAAAAGACAGAAGTCTGGAAAAAACACATCTTCACTCACCAAAAATGAAGGTTCCTATTCCTGTCATGAAGGCACGAGACTGGCAGGCAGCATACTCCTGTAAACCCTAACATTGAGGGGAAATGGATTGAGAAGTTTGTTTAATCTCACAAATAGGCATTTTTTTTCCAGCCCTGGGAGAACCAAACAACCAGTAATAATTTGCAACCTTATTTTTTTTTTTAATTGAGATTTGACGCCACGTTTTTAACAAGAACTACATTTCTGCATGTCGTAGAATAATAAAACACTTGTAAGGAATATATCGTAAATCGTAGATTGACCGACAAACTGTCCTAAAACTACTGTGTTAAAGCTGCACACCGGGTGCTTGGCGGCCACCGCATCATCAACCTTGGAGAGCCCGAGGTTAACCATCCCGTTTCACGGTCAATTTTCGGTGGAGATGGGGAAACACCGCAAACTATCCGGCGTGAATCATCTACACACGACCAAGGTTATTCACAAGTAATCTACTGTACATGAAGTGTGTCACCCGGCTGTCTGCTTCCGTGTCACTGTGCTGCTTAAACGCGTAGACACACTCGGCGGCATCGCGACTTCCTGCGGATCGGAGTAGTGAAAACGCACAGAAAACGCGATGGGAGAGAAATCGAATCGACTTCTACAGTAAACAACGAATGCCATAAGGTTATCAGCTCTAAAAATAAACAGGACCTAAAAATATCAGCCATACTGCAATACCATAATACCTAATCAGTCAATTAAAAACACACATTAGTATACTATAACGCCACACTAGGAGAAAATGATCCACTTCGGTAAAGATGACTTTATTAATCATTCACATGAAAAGGAAAAGGTTACATAAAGTTATTTAATATATTCATACAAATATACTGCACTTAAGCTATACATTTTTTTTTATTTACATCAATATTCCGATGCATGGTAATTTCTTAAAATGCAATATGATTTAACACATGCGGTTAAAGTGGACTGGTAACACTAAATTGCCTTTAACGTATGTTTGTGTGTCTGCATGTGTGTGCACTGGACTTCTTCTGAATTGCTACGACACCGTGTTGGATAAAACATTAATGGAAAATGGATGGCTGGATGTCTTTGTCACTCCAGTCCACTATAATCCATTACAGGTTTTACACCTGTCACTCAGAACAGCAACGACCTTCAGCAAATTCCACCCTCCTGGATCTTTGCTCCGAGTCAGAGTGTCCTGGCACTGGCCTCCTCCTCCCTCCTTTCACTTCAGCAGCTATACTGGAACTCCTGAAAGAGACGGGTTAAGAAAGAGGGGTGAACAGGAAGTGTGAGAGTAGGGAGGAGGGAAACACACAGCTGGACGCAGAATAAACAGCCAGCAAATGGAGATAAAGGAACACAGAGGTTCACACTGAGCCTTCCACAGTACCGAGGATCCCAGTCTGAACCTTCAAATATCCATCTGCATGGTTTCAGCTGGGAATTCAGAGCCACCTGAAAGAATATTACTCAGGGCCCCTAGATACACTGTATACAGTTGCATGCAATATACTGTGCTGCATATAATCTGAGGGCCCCTCCAGCTGTGGGCCCCTAGAATCAATAACACCTTTCACCTCGCTAGCTACAGCCCTGGCCACCTCCATAAGTAAAACTCTATGAGTGTGTCTATAAATACTGTGTGCTTTAATATTTCTTGCTTAGTTCATTTCACAGTTGTCTGCAAAGTGAATATTTCTCTAGAGCAATTCTGTCCTTCATTTAAGGGTACAGCAGAAAGACCCTTCTGAAACCTAAGCTCGCAGTCTTCAGATACTTCTTTTTAAAGTCCTGTCAACCAAAGCAGTTTATAAATACAGGGCCCTTCAAACCCAGACTCAAAGCAAGAAACCAGAACTTAAGTCCCAAGCATTATTGATGTCATAAAGCGTATGAGCTGTTACCCATCACGGTTGTGTCCAGTCCAGTCTGCCAAAGAGGAGTGGTTCTGCTCTGACCCGTGGAGACACACCAGCTTGTCCCTCTGGGTCTGCTCCCCTGGTGCTCCCCGAGCCCAGAACAGGGTAAAAGTGCAGGTGTTTAAAATCCAGAAGGATGCCAGTGTATCGTCATCATGCAATAGCCTGCTGGTGCCAGGTTCCCCATCACATACTCGATGAAGCCCACAGGGACTTACAAACACGCTGTGCGATGGGTGGCAGAGCCTGTCTCTCCCTGGATGCTTCCCCAGCAATACTGAACCACGAAAGTCCTTGGGATGAAAGGGAAAACAACAAAAAAATTAAACAAAACAAAGTGGTGATGTCACCAAACAGGCCACGTCCTCGCCGTGACAAACATTTAGACACGGTGACCCCAGAATGTGGTAAGGGGAGTTACATTTTACGTCTAAGAGAAAAGCGCTTCTGGAATTTCGATGCATATAGTTTAGTCCATAACTGGGTTGTAAGAAATCACCACCAGCAGACCTGAGCAAACAGAGCTGATCAATACATAGCAATTTTCCAAAATTCGAGGACCAAGAGTGTATTATTTAATTAAACCAACTTACATGGGAATGGCCTAGTCCTTATATGGCATTTTTTTTGTTGTTTCTAGCTATCACTGTACATCCTACATGTTATAATTGCTCGGCTGATAAACGCCATCATCTGCCCGTCATCTTCATATGCAGATTTCATTGCGCATCTGCACAAGCGTGTATCATGTGACTGGGAGAGGCAGACACAGACACAGCCGCGTGTGCATATTGCTTGGCCCAGACCCTGTGCTCCACCGAGCATGGAGAAGCATGTCGCAGTCTTTACTGACCCCTCCAGATCCACCTTTCTCTAGCAGACCGGCATACCTGCCCTAGGTTCAGTCCTTCTACACCCGGAGCTCAGGCCTTGGGGCTTGGCAAGCCGCGACCGCGAGGCTGGTGCATTGCCCGCTTTCTTTGCCCACTGTGGGGGCACGGGGCACTCGTTGGGCAAACCAGTGATCACGGCGACCATCCCTCTGACACCCCGACAAAGGGCAGTGGCATTGCCGCTGCTCACAGTTTCCATAGCAACCTGAACTCACACACACAGGTATATAAATGTAGTTTTATGGTAGTGACCTTTAGCCTACAGCATGCTTGATATATTTTTAAGAAATATGAGGGAAATTATGCTTATAAATGGATTTACACGTGATGTAGTATCATTTTAATACGGGTAGAAAATGTCACACATTCCTGTCTCAATGTCATTAGAAGACATTCAAATTCACTGTAGTGTTGCTTAGTCCCTTGCTGTACTGCTTTTGAATACAAGAGATTTTAAACGAGAGCTTAAGCAATCATTTAAACTAATGTTAGCTGAACCAATTTAGCCTTTTCTTTCCATACTGAGACTGTTACCTATTACAGGAGAAGCCATAAAACTGACATAAACTGCTGTCTGCCTCCCAAACAGCTGATCTACCAGGGTTTCATACCTCGAAGGTCCGTCGTGGAGTCTGGCTGCTCTCATGACCTTGGGAAGTAACTGACCGCCTATACGTGGATATAGGTTTTAAAACGACTTAATTTCGTTGTACCCGTTACAATGACAATAAAGATATTCTGAAATACTTTAAAAGCACAAAGGTCACCGTTAACATGTTCCATTTTCACATGTCAAAAACGCTTTCACCTTAATATGTCATCACGATCAGTACAACTGCGTGGAAAAATATTAGGGTAAAGAGTGGTACTACAATGTGAAGAACTGCTTTACAGGAACACAGTGAAAGTATTAGTGTAAAGAGTGGTACTACAATGTAAAGAACTGCTTTACAGGCATACAGTGAATGTATTAGTGTAAAGAGTGGTACTACAATGTAAAAAACTGCTTTACAGGAATACAGTGAAAGTATTAGTGTAAAGAGTGGTACTACAATGCAAAGAACTGCTTTACAGGAATACAGCGAAAGTATTAGTGTAAAGAGTGGTACTACAATGTGAAGAACTGCTTTACAGG
>JAACJT020000095.1:2287052-2302776 GCA_009936485.2 Gymnarchus niloticus | reverse complement strand
CCCCCACCCCCCAAAACCACAACCCAGTCCTGGGTCCAAAGATCATCGCTCTGGCTCCGACTCCAGCGCCAGGACCCGCTTCCGCTCGCGACACTGCTTCTTGTGGGCAGGCCAGTCCCGCTGCTGACACTGGGAGCCACAGTAGCGGGCCACCTGGCACCGTCCACAAATGTTGAACTCCCGGAGCTGCGGGTAGACAGAGGGAGCCACGGTTAAGGGAAGGGGGGCTTTCACACAGTCCCGCAACAGAACACATGGAGTGGTAGACCACACCACCTTCACCAAGTTTGGGTCACGATTCCATTGACCTACTTTAGCTCAACAACCTACCAAAAACATTTTTTTTTTGTGGGATGGGATATTGTAATTTGGCATTTTCACAATTGAACAAAGGGCAAGTAACAGTGGACTACACTTAGAAATATTATAGACTACAGCTTCCAATGATGTCCTCTAAAGAATGCTAAAGGGGATTCCTAAACTGGCCCAAAGCACAACATTAAGAACGGCTCGTTCTCAAAGCTCGAGGTCACGCCGCCATGACGTTCACGCCATCCTGAGAACATTCAGGATACCGGAGCATTTCCTGACATCATCGCTGCCTCGAGGAGAGGCTATGGGGAAGCCGCGCAGAGCCGAGACAGGAGAACAGGCTTGGCAGGGGGGAGGTAGGGAGCTCACCCTCCTCTCGATGAGGGAGCAGGGAGGGTAGTGGCACTCGTAGTAGGTGCAGGAACACTCTTCCTCCTCCACCAGCTCCCCATTAGCGTTGTAGTAGCGTGTGCGGCTCATCTCCATATACTGCTCCTCCACCGGGTCCGCTGGCACCTGCTGGATAGCCAGCCAATACAAGGACTGCTCTCTGTGGGGGGGGGGACATGTATGACACAGGTTCAGCTTTAGAAGGACGGGCCGCAGGCCAGGGCCCCCTCCCCAACCCCAGCGCGCCACAGGACAAACAAAATGCACCCCCCTGGGAAAAAAAAAAAAAAAAAAAAAAAAAAAAAAAAGGCTTCAGCACCTCTGTTTGCTGGACAGCTCCTCAGGTTTGGGGCTCCCGCCCATGGGGACCAGGCACAGGTTATCCAGCCGGTTGTCCACAGTTACGGAGTTTATGTGGACCACCTGGAAGTTTGGCGCAATGCCTCCCACGTGCTTCTCCCTGGGGGGGGATAATGAAGAATGCAATCGATCACCTGACACATGGACAAACAATAAAAGCTCATATGCAGAGAACTCAGAAATAAAGTCACAACTCAGCTGCACGGTACCGCCCTCTTGAGGTGGGGAAAAAATTTAACTGCCCCCTTCAGGTATATGCGAATACTGCAACCCCCACAAAGCACATTAAAAAAAAAAAAAAAAAGCACCCCAAACTGTCCGGCACTGTTTGTTGGTTTTTGCAGGAGTGACAACAAAAGCTTATGAGTACATTACAACCGAGTTAAGGGTAAAAAAAAAAAAAAATTTTAATCAGACACACACAAACATATACACTTACCAGAGGAGCTCGTGCAGGGGCCGACCTGCCCAACGGCCTTTACTGATGTCGAAGGCATAAGCAAAGATCTTAGCCCCATTCCCATCTGCATCCACCTCCATGCGTGCCTGGTGTATGAGTAGAGAGAGCAGTCAACACCCACATTGTTCTGTTTGCAGAAGTCAAAAGTGACCGTTGAGCCCTTTCTGAAAGCTGAAGGAAAACAAGCATCAAGTATCAGTATCTCTGGGACGCTGGCTTCCTAAGAAAGCTTCATATTCTTTTTGGGAAAATTTACTAATGCGTGGAGCAGATGCTTCCACCCAACTTTAAAACGTCAGATGTCCTTAAATACCATAAAACTAGCATCATAATTACCAGTTACCACAATGACCCTTTTCTGTGTTGAATTCAAAGTTAAATTGGAAAATTAGGCTAACTTTGATGTGCTCAGTCAGTAAGTACAGGAGGTGCTTCTGATTACTTGGGAAATGACAACATACTACTTTGGAATCACTCTTGGAGCAGGAGGACCCCCTACCCCAATTTAAAGAAACAAGCAAGAACCATGGACTAATCTCAGACTTGATGAGCAGGACGTTAGCAATGATTAGGAAAGATCGCAGTGAGGCTTAAATCAAGCTGTAAAGACAACACTGCCCGTGGCCAAAAAACTTAACATTTTGCTTGTCTGAAATTTGAGACAACTTTACTATGCAAAATCAATTACAGAAAAGGCATCACTAAACACAACAAGATTTCTACCCGCATCCTCTCCCCAAAGCAGCCTGGTGATCCATCCATCCATTATCCTGATCAGGACTATGGTGGCCTGGAGCCAATCCCAGGGAGTGAAGCATATGCTGGACATATTTGTTTATTAATAATAAAAATAATCAGTACTTTATTCATCCCCATGGGGAGATTTGTAGTTTTCACATTTTCCCGTCTTGCTCTCCAAGTTGAGAGCTGAAGGTCAATGCGCAGGGTCAGCTGGTATCCAGCACCTCTGCAAAAATTGAGGTTAAGGGCCCTGCTCAAGGGCCCAACGATGATACAGACACTCGTGCCGGCTGCAGGACTTGAACCTGCGAACTTCCGATCACAGGCACAGACACCTAACCCATCAGCCAATTATACTCTTTTACAATAAAACATTACAATTATTAAGAAATCATTCACTATTTTAACTTTCACACAACTCTTATGTTTAATGGAAACTCCAAACCAGTTCTACTTAAACGTCCCCCAGAAATAACCGATTGTCCTTAACCACTATGCCACCTGCTGTCCACTCAAGTCCCTCAGGCTGAACCTACATTAACTGTAAGAATGCAGTATTTTGTTTTTCAAGGCAAATCACCCGGCTACATCAAGAATAGAACAGGCAAAACAATTTAATGAAATTTTGTCAAATTAAATTGAGTGTTTATATATGGCATCTTTTGAAATGAATTCCATCTTACTATGCCAGACACACTTTCGGTTCTGTCCTCTCTTTCAAATGAAAGAGACCAATACACAACTGCTTTCCCCAATCCCAAGGTAGAAACTGTAAGCAAAAGCACTACCATGCTACTACATACTATCAATAAAAGGACCAAAGTCTCATTAGTACTGAATTGTGATGTAAAAAGAGAAATCCCGCTACAATTCCTATTAAGTCAGAGAGTAGCTAACATAATCACAAAACACTCAATGGGAATTGTGTGAAACTGAATCAAGTTAGGAAACAAAATAATCATGCAGAGAGAAAAGAAAAAAAAAAAAACGCAGCGGCCAATAACGGATCACAGACTGCTATATAATCCAGTATGTACATGTCATAGCTCTCAGAATGTAAAGGCTTATTTCCCCAATTTTGACTGCTAACATGCTCATTCCTGGATCCTCAGTCCTCAGTGCTGCCAACCAGAAAAAAAATTATCATAAGGGGACTCAGACCATAAAAACCAATAGACATCCATTAGGGGCAGTGACCATTTTAACATCTTCGAAACTTTATATTACACTTCTACACGCAACAGATGCTTTTGCCCAAAGTCACATACAAGTGAGGAAGCCCTGTGGTCAGACAACAGGGCCAGCTAGTGTCCCTGGAGCAGTTGGGGTTAAGGGCAATGTTTTAGAGTCCAGTGGTGATACGATTACTGTACTGGCCAGATGTGGCCCCTTGATTTGACAGCCTTCTTGATACAGGTACAGACCCGTAACCCACTAAGTCACACACCTCCAAGCTTTATTAAATCTAAGCAAGTATTTAAAATTCAAAGGAAATCACCATCCAGAATGCCTAGTACATGCTGTCCATATCTTGGCCAATTTTACCGACACCTGCCCTGAACCACGCAGTTCAGATGCACAATCATTAGGCTACCTGCACTCATTCCACTCCACATATCGCCTTACCTCAAAGGCATAGTTTTCCACCAGTGGTATGTCTTGCTCATCTATCAGGGTGTATTTTGTCTGTAAAACAAAGGCAGCCAGTGAGGTTTTAATCCTGCAATTTGTTGAGAGTGAATCAATGACATGTTCCCCTCGGTTCCTTAATACTCAGGGAACTTCACGATTCGGGGTACCTTTCTTGGAATTGCAACTTGTCCCATGGCTCACGGGGAATTAATATCTTTCTAACACCAGCAGATACAGGTTTTGATGGGGGGGGAGGGGCAAAATTAAACCTTGCAGCAGGTCAACCACTTGAGTACAGATATAGTATCTGCTGCATGATCAAATCAAATTAGCACCTGGGACCTCATTCGAGTTTATTGGATACAATGTTACTGTGCCCCAGCGTTACAGATCACTGACATGTTACAGGTGATGTTGCCATGTAACCCCACACCAGCGTCACTGAAACAGATGACTCCATCTAGGAAGACCACCCGGGTACGAGGTGGTCCAGACCCACCACCAGCCAGGTGCTGTCCGACGTGCATTCGAATAAAATGGAAGGCAAACCCAGCGGCAAGTGGTTAGCTAGCCGGCAAAAAAACAAATCATGTTTCCCCATCTTTTCGAGCTGCCCTCTAGTGTCTTTTTATACGGCCTGTCAGAAAATGCTGCCCAGGCTCCCGAACGACACCGGACCCGTCCGAGACTCGGTAAAATACAGAACAGTGAATGCAGCCATGATGGGCGACTCTGGCCGGCCCCGTCGGCGGCTCTGACAGCGACATGCCGGTATGTCAGCCACGCTACAAGCGACGCCCGGCTCCCTTCCGTTTGATCCAGCCTTAATCTTTACGCTCTTTTTCCGGATAACTGCCCTAGCTACCGAGGCTCGCATTCAATGAGCGCCCGGCCGCTTCGGTGTCACATGCGGCCGTCCAGTTTAACGACGACGGCGTTTCGCTGGGGGCTGGAGGTGGTTGGGGGGGGGGTGGTTTTGTTCGCTGTCCGTACCGCGGATCCCCACCCCTTCTCGTCGCACATGGCAGCCCCAGGATTCGGCTCACCTTCCCGGCCACACGGCCCAGTCGAACAATCCCTAGCTTGAAATCCGACATCGGAAGAACGGACGAGAGGGCCGGGGGGAAAAAAAAAAAGAGAGGAAGCAGGCGACGCGATCGAAAAACTCGAGTCTCGTCAGGGCGACCCCCTAACCACCTTTCTGCTGCCGGTTAAGCCTAGCTGCGTTAGATGGGGGGCGAAGCTCTCTCCCTCCCACTAGAGCCTCCGCGATACACCGCTGGCTGAGACGGGAGAACCGGAGTCCTCTGGAAGAAGGGGCAGAGATTGCTGCGAAGTAAGCCAATGACATCGACGTAAAAGCGAGCCGCACTCCAATCAGGAACAACGTGCACGCTGCTCCTGACTTTTCGTCTTCGATTCCAGGGCAGTGACGTCCCGCGGCGGACGCGGTGACGTCCGAGCGTCTTCGCCAATCAGGAGCGGCCATCTCCGAGGCACCACCCATTCGTCTCTTGCGTCATTACGTTCCGTACACCGCGCCGTGTTTCCTGCCGCCGGTCATTTTCGCGCGAAACGCCGCTCGTGATTCAACCATTTTCCAGAGCGTCGGGGTTAGCTTTAAACTTGGGCAAATGAGAAATGTTATCTGTCCACGATTGCACCTTAACAAATGCTCATGGTATCCCTATCAAGACCACTGTGAAATGTTTGGGAAGACACATAAACAAAGATAATAGTGACTTGGAAAGCTTAAATATTTGGGAAAAGATAGAATGTAGACACAAACTTAATCTTTGGCTTCAAAGAGATCTTTCTGTTTTAGGTTGTATTTTCTTGACTAAGATGGAAAGTATAGCAGATGGTGTATATCCAGTATATTTATTCTTCTCTGGCAAAGTCATAAAAGCCATAAATCAGATAAACTTCAATTTTATTTGGAAAAACAGACTGCATTAGTGCAAGTGTTTGAAATGAAAGGGTTAAAAGCTATTAACTTTAACAATTGATGGCACTCGTAAAACTAATTGGTTAAAGTCTTTGATAATGAGTGATGGGTTCTGGCATCACATTCCATTGCCTTCTGAAATGTCATTTGTCTGTTAATAACTTACCAATTAAATGGTCCAAGTTTCACTGATAGGTTTAACTCTATTGGAAAATATTATACGACTACAACTTCATACCTCATAATATGGCAGTATGGAGCAATAGATATCTATTGATTAAGAACAAATCTTTGTACAATACCAGAATAACTGGGAAGGGGTTTGTGGTCAGTTGCACCCTTTCTGGATGATAAATCGTCTCATTTGGATTTTTGTTTAAAATGTAATCTGCACTGCAATCCAAAATATTACAACTCCATTAACAAATACATGCCTAACCTAACTGTGGATTTGGTTAACAGAAGAGTCGCAAACTCAACTTTACTGTTTCTTTCTCTTCCACAACTTATTCTTGATGGACGCACCTTTGTTAATAGATTTTCCAATTACTTTTTGAGAAACTTATTCAATAAGGTTTTTCTTTTGGCTTACTTAAAATCTGACAACTTTTGTGGGATAGACAAAACTATAAATATTTCTAGCATAGTTTTTATTAATATTTAATTCCATCTGTCCATTGGGTGAGTTCACAATCTTTCAAATTCAGCAGTAAAGTATAGCTTGACGTTAACCCCCTGCCTACTTTGCTGAAAATGTTGTTATACAATCTGTTTATTCTTCTATAATTTTAAATGTCTCTTCCCCATGTTACTTGTTGATGCTTTGTTGTATGTAATGCGTTGTTCTGGTGTTCGGTGTGTTAAATTAAAAAAAGAACGTTGCCTGTCAGCGAGTGGCTAAGAATTGTGGCGTTCGCTGGTTTTCAGCAGGGATGCAGAAGACCACAAGCGGTTAATTGTATCAAGAATTGTATTTGTTAAATCCACTAAGAGACAGGTCGTTATAAAAACAATACATTGAAAACAAATTTACATTAATGGTAACACACCGCTTGCATTAAAGAAAATTGTAATACTTCAGATTTCTGGTACCTTATACATAGAAATAAAAAGCAGCTACATTAAAGAACCAGTTTTTGTTTTCCAGTACATATTATTGCCACAATTAATTGAAATGTAACACTGCTTGTACGTTAGATGACACTAAATTCTCACACCTGGTTCTGGAGGGCTCCACCTGAACATTTCCAACACAAAGGAGTTTACTTCACGTCCCGATGTAAATTTACTGCGAGAGGTGGTATTTCCTTACAGTGGTGTGTGGACAGTGCTTAATGACATGGTTTCAGGAGGTGAAGTGGCGGTGGAACTCGCACTGCCAGCGATAACCGCCTGCTGCTTCAAAATAACAAGTCAAAGAGCAGCAACTGAATGTATACAGCAGGCAGAAAGGGCCAAGTTTACCCGACCGTTTAACTAAGCATGAGATTGTAAAGAGACCTGAGGTAAGTAATTTTAAACATAGTGTGTTCGTGATGCTGTCTCTGCTGTACCTTAGAAACAGTCACCTTCCTGCGATTTTCATACAGGCCTATTACCGTGTGTAGTGAGGTGGTGTGACGAACGAACGCAGCTAGTCAGCATTATTCCATTCAAGATAGCAGGAAGGCCGCAGGTGCAAAAACAATAGATCAGTACAATACTGGTGTGCATGATGGCTCGGCAGAATAAAAAAAAAAATCATCTGCTCTTGAAATGGTTTCAACTTTCGAGGTAAAAAAAGGTTTGGTCCTACACGGTACTAGTTGTCTATTAGGAGCCTAGTACTCATATATAGGGCCAGTTTCTAAAACACGGATTAAACCTAATGTTAGACTAAATCGTTGGATTATTTAGGATCCTTTGGTGAAAGATGAAGATAACACATGGCTTTGATCATTCAGTGCATTTTCTGTTGTATAAATGATGCCATGTTCTGCTTTCGTGAGTTTATAACGGAGTCATTTTGCTAACAGCACCAGAAACAAAGGAACAAGTTGATGTCAAATTAATTTTTCACCAAACTTTTCTTTTAAGAGGCTGACTTGGTCCTGGTTTGTTATTTGATTACCAGTCTCACGTTGGATGCTCGGCGTAGCTGCGCTTGCATCGGAGTTACACGTGTTGCTTTTGCGCCTGACAAGAAAATAAATGTAAATATGCTAAACTATAAATAAATAAAAGGGCCACGGACTGATGAATATGAATCCAAAACGTTGTGATTTAAGCTAACAAAAATTAGACTCAATTTGGACCACGGAGAGCTAATGTTATTAACACGTTTTCATGTGCGTCTTGTTGAAAAATAATGAAAAATGACAGTATTCACAGTATTCCAATTTCTTAACGGTGGAATACAACCTGTAACTTTATAAGCATGCAGGAAAAAATAATTATTGTGCAATCGAAATTAATATCCAGTTAATTATGAAATAGACGTGCGAACTTGGCGGTTATTAATGCTTAATCAAATTCGCACATAAAATATCGAAACATGCAATGTTGCTAGTTCAAATCGAGTTAGATCGGACATATTTTAAATACACTGGGTCTAAGTTAAAGAGTACGTCGGGTAGTTTTCTCCCCGTTTTGGGGAAGTGTAGTCCTGTCCTGTCTGTGTGTTTGGGCACGCATTATCCGATCGCTGCCAATGCCTTAAAAGTGTGCGAGAAAGCGTAAATGTGGCTTGATTGCTCATCTTTGTCTTATTTGATTTCTTCCTGCTTTTCGGCCAAACTAGTTTTACAGCTCTGACCTCAACGGCGCCCGCCACTTCCGCGTGCGCCTCGCACCACCTGTCGCAGGTAAGCAGGTGACAGCCGTGTCCCCGGCAGCCAGCGCTCCGCTGTGCCTTCAGGTTGTGCCCGTGTCGTTTCATTTCAACTTCGGCATCCAAGACGAGGCATGGGCTCCGAGACTAGGAAATGCGAGCTGGCCACCGTGTCGCTGGAGGACAGCGAGCAAGAGCCGCATTTTGCGGGGCTGCCCCTCGGTCACCACTCAGGAGACGACGTGCAGCAGCCATGGACGCTCTCGGCAGAGCAGGGAGTTGCGGACTGTGCCTTACCGGCGAATGGGTCGCAGAGGAGCAGCAAGAGCGGGTCGTGGGACTTTTCGACCATTCTTGGGGACAGTCCGATCGCTGAAATCGATCACAGGTTCGATCTGGACTTCTGCGTGGACCATGAGGAGCAGCTGGACTGGTACTGCGGCTCAGAAGCGAAACTGATCTGCTCGCAATGCGCCACCGTGGGAACCTGCCGGGGCCACATCGTCACTCCGGTTGCCCAGCGAGCTTCGATTGTTAGGGTGCGTAAACCAAAGTATAAATTATAACCAGTGTTTTACGCCACCTGCCATTAGTGATAAGTATAGAGAATTATGAGTACAGTAAGTACATGCGTTGAAACATTTAACTAAATACTGAAAGTAAAATACTTCGAACAGGGAAGCTGAGTAATTGTTTGCAGTCATGACTGAAGTATAGATTCGGGATGTGTGAAAATGTTTCTTTCACGTGTGCGTTTGTATCTGTTGAGCAATGTGTCACACTTTATCATGGAATAATCACGTCGGAGATCGGGAGCTCCTCCGGCTGGAATGTAGAAAAACTGGTCTTGCAGGGTAGTGATATTGGAATAACGATACTAGGGGGTCAATGATACTATTGATGAGACAAGTGAGGCTTCAATACGGGTGGTGTTTGGGAGTATCCCTAACTACTAATCAGTGCTGGCGATTGCATTGATTGTAAATTAATCACATGCTTACAAAAATGTCGTCACAAAACGACTTAGATATTTGCAGAAGGAATTCGCAACATGCAGCCTAACTTCTGGAAAACATTTTATATGAGATCCATGCACTAATCTGGAACATTATTCTCAGCATATATAGAAGTATTTCAAATGTATTGAAATATGTATTTAATTTCTTTGTTGTTCTTGTATTTTGTACCATTTTTCATTTTTTTAATGAAAATTTGTTCCATTACAACAATCAATATTTTGTCATGTTTTGCCGCAACTGAGGAAGTAAATGGTGGGAAGCCAGAGCTGCATGATGACTCATGTCACTAAATTATCTGTCCTCACCACCTCAAGTATGGTTTGCTGCCTCTCCGCTGTGATGTGACACCCCCTTCGTTCCGTGAGTGTACATCTGTACCATATTTCCCTCGCTAGAACCAGCTGGTGGACGCGTGTGAGAAGATGCAGCTGCAAGCCCTGCGGATTGAGCGCTTCGTCGGCCAAACGCTGGCGGCCAAAGAGCAGGCGTTGCAGGTAAACGCGAGAGCCGCGCGCGCGCATGCGCGCGCCGACACACAACCGTGTGCCGACTCTCGAATGTTCACACGCGCTATCACGCACGAGTGAGCAGGCGCACACGTAGCCGTGAGCACGACTGCACAATACAGGCGGAGACATTCAAGTTGCCCGTCACTCGTGAAAGAATACCCTACCGCCAGAGGTGTCACTAGGACTGTTTTAGGGCGACTTTAGACCTCCTAATATTTTATTTAGTTTCTCCAAATAAATGTGCATTGTATGTACATTATCAATTGTTTGAGCTTTTGAGCAGCCCCCTAGAGTAAAGGCTTAGCCCTCCAACCGTAAACCTCTAATGACTCCCCCCGCCTGTTGCTAATGTCCAAATACTCACTTACAGACCAACAGAGTCACCCATAAAACCTTAGCCTGAAGCAAAACACCCATCTATACATCACGCACTCCTTCCGGAAATGGGTGTCACTTCAGTAGCACCCTGTTCTATTTCCAGGCATTCTTGGTATAAAATTACATCCTCTGGTAATCTTTGATAGTAAATGCCTCCTTAAACTGTACATATGCTGCACCTGGTGTCATTACAGAGATGTTGGTGTAGCTTTGCTCAGGGTTGCCTTGGTCAGCTGACAATTTGTTTGAGGGTATGCATTCCCTGGGTTCAGTTCGTCCCATTAGTGGATTATGATCACTATTTATACCAATGCTTCAATAAAATATGCTATTAAAATGTTTTTTTCTCATATACAGGACACACTTCAAATATGCTGTTGGTAAAAAAAGAATGACTGTTAAAGAGCCCTTCAAGAGATTAAGGAAGGCTTCATCTTTTGCACAGAGACTATCCACACACACAATTTCCCATAAATTAATTTTGACTCACATGGATGATAATATCTTTAATACCTTTACATTTTAATTGTAAAAAACGGTAAAAAAGTGTACATTTTTTTACCGAATTGTACTTCTACAAACACAAATGATCCTCTTTAGACAGTACAGGATGTCATTGGAGTCTCCCTCTCCCACTGTCGTTCTCCCCTCTAGATGGAGGCCAGTGCGGCACGAGAACGTGTGGTGGCTCGGGTCTCTTTGGTGCGGGAGGTGCTGGAGGAGGAGGAGCAGCGCCTCCTGGAAGCGGTGCAGAGGGAGGAGGAAAGGGTCCAGCAGTGTCTGCTTACCCAGAAGGCTCACTGGACGCAGGCCCTGGAATCGCTCACACGCACACGCACACGCCTTGTGCATACCCTCACCCACAACAACGATGCAAAACTTGCGGTAAGGGGAGCAAAGGACAGGACTGGGGGGGGGGGGGAACCTGGGACAGTTCAAAAGCCATGAGAAGGGGCACTTAAGTGAAAATGAGTAAGCTGTTAGAATAATGGTCTGACCAGCTGCATACGTCTTCAACACAGAGGTAGCTAAACCCTGAGTATCTGAAATAATAATCATCTGGGTTAACTCTGTTTCATTATCAACCACCGCAAACACAGTTAGGTGATCCACTAATCCTGGGAAGCAACGGCAGGCACATGGAAGCACTTCCTGTCACATGACCTGCATAACTGACTGCTATACATTGAAGCTTTTTAAAAATGACTTCAACCGTTAAAGTACAATGAAATGCATACATAATGTTGGCTTCAGCTAACACCTAATACAGTTGAGGTCAAAAGATTACATGCATCCAGGTTACTATCAGTGTCTTCTAAAGGCATTACATCACTTTCTAGAATATTCCACTGTTTCAAGTCTCTTCTTATGCAAAAGAAGGAGATACCCTGATTGACTTCACACGGGAAAATGTACAGTAACATGACGTGTGGAGTCATGAAACATTGAGTTTGAAAGTCTAGCTTAAGTGTACATAAACTTTTGGCGTTAACTGTATATCAAGATGAGGACAGGGATGGAAAATGGGTAAGTTTCAGGTAGGACAGTGGACAAGACTGGTGCGTAATGTCAGATCTTAGCTGGTGAAGGAGGGTGGAGGAATGGGTCATTCTGGGCAATTCAACAAAAGGAACGAGAACTAAATCATGCAGAAGAGCAAGGGATGAAATAAGGAAGAGCTGAGCTGATGGTGAGATGTAGAGAACGTTAGTTAAATTATTTATATTTATTAATCTAGCAGACGTTTTTCTCCAGAGTGATGTACAGTGAGGGAGATGGAACACAGAGTACACGGAGCCATTTTGTGGTTAAGGGCATTTCTCAAGGATACTTAAGAACGCTCTGATTTTTACTTTCCTGTTTCTATTTTCCTGCCTTTCAGAATTCCACCCAGGACATCGCTGACAGGTGAGTGTGTTGACCTTCTCACTTTGTAACATGGTTTTTTAATTCAGCCTCTTGTTGTTAGTGTCATCCGTGACAGCCAAGGAGATGATCACACCTCTCCCTTCATCTCACTGTACCAATCTATGGAGCAACAGTGCTAGAAATAGCCCGCGACAGTGTGTGATTTATGGCAACACTCACTGTCACTGTCACTTCTGCCCTAAGGGTGGAGGAAGCCGAGGGTGTGGGCGAACCTATCGACACAGAGAAACTGAACATGAAATCCGGCTGCAGCGACAGCAGGCTGATCTTGGGGCTGTGGGCCAGTGCGTCGCTCTTGGGTCACGTAGGTCGGTACCCTGTTTATGCACTCAGATGCTAATTCAGACACGCCTTCGTCATCTGTGTTGGCCAGAACGAGCACAAGGCACATTACATTTCTTCGTGTTTCCAGCCTTGGACAGGAGAGTAACGATGCCGCTAAATATTGACCTCGTTTGCCTGTTAATTTCTCTTAATGAGACCAGACTATAAAAAGAACTGTAAATAGGACACATTAGTGCTATGAAATATTACGTAAGGTGTGCGGAATGACTGCATTAGCAGTGTTTAGTTATTAGTCTGATTCATTTACAGAAGTAGGAGTGCTGCTGAAATATGGAGACATGATGGAGTGAATTTAAAAGTTCTGAATTACTTCCTTCTCGACCTTCTCCCCATCTCCCTCTACATTTATTCCTTCACTCTCATATCTGTCTCACTCCAACGTCTCTCCTTCCCCCCATTCTCATCTGATGTGTATGCCTCTCCTTCACTTCCTTTCCTCTCTTACTCCCCTTTATTCCGATTTGCTCACTCCTCTTTCCAACAGGTCACACGCCACTCAACATGACGTTCGATGAGCGCACCGTAAGTCCCCTGCTGTCCCTGTCCCCGGACAAGCGCACCGTGACGTTCCAATCCAAGCGGGCACGGAGGAACCAGCTGTACGACCCAGCCCGCTTCGACAGCTGGCCCAACGTCCTGGGCTCCCAGTCGCTCTCCTCTGGCGCCCACAGCTGGGTGCTGGAGGTGGGGCAGAGCGCTGCCTTCAAGGTGGGCGTCTGCTACGCCAGCCTGGAACGTAAGGGTGCCACCGACGCCTCCCGCCTGGGCTACAATGCCCAGTCCTGGGTGCTGTCCCAATTCGAAGACCATTTCTCCTTCTGCCACGCTGGACGTCATGACTACCTCCCCATGTGGCAGAAGCTTAAGCGGCTGGGCGTTCTGCTGGACTGGCCGGGTCGCACCCTGCTTTTCTTTGACCCGGACTCGGGTGCCACTCTGCACACCATCTGCCATGCTTTCACCGCCCCGCTGCTGCCAGCCTGCGCAGTGGCTGACCAGAGCATTACAATAGTGCCACCATAATTCTGCTGACCATGTACATGAATCAAGTGAAATAAGGCTAGTTTGTCTTACATTCATGATGCCATGTTCATTTGGTATTTAACGCTTTCCTAATCCATGAGCTTGTACTGGATAAGCAGTATGGATGAAGGATCGATGGATGTTTTGCTAATGTCGCCTGTCTGTTTTTGTGCTTTGATATTAGTTCTTTTCAACCGGTTAATTTATCCTGACGGTATTTTCGAACACCAGATCATTTCTCATAGAGAAAGACAGGTCATTCTGTTGTAAGTGACATCCATACTAGACCATGTGACTCGGTACGTGGAGCAACACCACATTCTCAGGACTGAATACAGGAGGCAGCATCAGTGTTGTGAAAAACTGCGGCGATGTCCAATGTCAGCAGGGCACCTGTGTACTGAATTATTCATATTTCCATCGAACATTGATGTATTTTTTTTTTTTCTTTCCTAATTGTACAGCTGCAAGACAGCAACCGCTAAGATTTTCTTTTGATCTGGCTTTGCATCCCTCCAGGATGAAGTCAGACCTGTAAATAAATTACGTGGAGAGACTCAATACTGGAGGGAAAGTGGGAAAAAAAACAACAAGTTCATTGGTACTTCACTGTGATCTTTTCAAATTTAATAAAATGTATTTCTTATGATACAGAGTTCATATGAGGCTGTTAAGTCTATCTACAGGTTTATGTTTTAACCTGGAGAGGCAGTTGTTGTTGTTAGGTGCTGTCGAGTCGGTTTCAACTCATAGTGACCCTGTGTACAACAGAACGAAACGCTGTCTGATCCTGGGCCATCCTCAGCATTTCTTCCACATTTGAACCCATTGTTCCAGCCACTGTGTCAATCCACCTTGTGCAGGGCCTTCCTCTCTTCCGCTTTCCTTCTACTTTACCGAACATGATGTCCTCTTCCAGATTGCTCCCTCCTGACAACGTGTCCAAAGAATGTGAGCCGCAGTTTCGCCATCCTCGCCTCTAACGAGCATTCTGGTTGAATTTCCTCCAACGCAGATCTGTTTGTTCTTTTGGCGGTCCATGGTATATTCAACGTTCTTCGCCAGCACCAAAACTCGAAGGCGTCAATTCTTCGTCGATCTTCCTTATTCATCGTCCAGCTTTCGCACCCATACGAGGCGATTGAAAATACCATTGCTTGGATCAGACGCACTTTACTCAAAGATACATCCTTGCTTTTTAACACTTTTGAGAGGTCGTTCACAGCAGATTTTCCCAGTGCAATACGTTGTCTGATTTCCTGACTGCTGATTCCATGGACATTGATTGTGGATCCAAGTAGAATGAAATCGTTCACAACTTCAATGTGTTCTCCGTCTATAGTGATGTTGCGTGCTGATCCAGTTGTGAGGATTTTTGTCTTCTTTATGTTCAGATGTAATCCATATTGCAGACTGTGGTCTTTGATTTTCACCAGTAGATGTTTCAAGTCCTCTTCATTTTCAGCGCAAGCAAAGTTGTATCATTTGCATATCTCAGGTTGTTGATCAGTCTTCCTCCAATCCTGACGACACATTCTTCTTCGTATAGTCCAGTTTCTCAGATGATTTGCTCGGCATACAAATTGAATAGGTATGGCGAAAGAATACAACGTTGACGCACACTCTTCCCAACTCTAAACCATTCAGTATTCCCTTGTTCTGTCCAAACAACTGCCTCTTGGTTCATGTACAGGTTCCGCATGAGGATGATTAAATGTTCTGGGATTCCCATTCTTCGCAAACTTATCCATAATTTGTCGTGATCCACACAGTCGAATGCCTTTGCATAGTAGATGAAGCACAGGTAGACGTCCTTCCGGTATTCTCTGCTTTCAGCCAAGAACCATCTCACGTTAGCAATGATATCTC
>JAACJT020000095.1:2245166-2282322 GCA_009936485.2 Gymnarchus niloticus | reverse complement strand
TAAATGCAGGTGGTATATGTTCGAGATCGTACTTTGGCTCTTGTGGCATTGCTTTAATTTTCTTCAACTTCAACTTGCATATGAGCAGCTGGTGGTCTGTTCCACAGTCGGCTCCCGGTCTCGTTCTCAGTTTCGATATTGAACTTCTCCATCTTCTCCTTACACTGATGTAGTCAATCTGGTTTCTGTGCATCCCGTCCGGTGAGGTCCATGTGTACAGTCTCCGTCTATGTTGATGGAAAAAGGTGTTTTCAATAAATAAGTCATCGGTTTTGCAAAATTTGATCACGTGTTCCCCGGCGTCATTCCTATCTCCAAGGCCGTATTTCCCAACTACCCATCCTTCTTCTTTGTCTCCCACTTTTGCGTTCCAATCACTAGTGATTATTAGTACGTCTTGACTGCAAGTTTGATCAATTTCAGCTTGCAGAAGTTGGTAAAAATCTTCAGTTTCCTCATCTGTAGCCTTAGTGGTTGGTGCATACATTTATATAATAGTTGTGTTGACTGGTCTTCCTTGTAGGCGCATAGATATTATCCTGTTACTGACCGCATTTTACTTCAAGACATATCTTGATATGTTCTTCCGGACGATGAGTGCGACGCCATTCCTCTTTGATTCCTCACTCCCAGAGTAGTAGATCACACGATCGTCCGCTTGAAAATGACCGAAGCCAGTCGATCTCAGCTCACTGACGCCGAGGATGTCGATATTGATGCGTATCATTTCATGTTTGACAACTTCCAATTTGCCCACGTTCATGCTTCTCACATTCCAAGTCCCAATTATTAATGGGTGTTTGCAGCTGTTTCTCCTCATTTTGAGTCATGCAATGTCAGCAAATGAAGCTCCTGAAATATCAGGTTTTACTCCACTCACGTCATTTCAGTCGACTCTACTTTGAGGATGCAGCTCTTCCCCAGTCGCATATTGAGTGCCTTCCAACCTGGGGGGCTCATCTTCCAGCACTATATCAGACAGTATTTCAT
Source organism: Gymnarchus niloticus (assembly GCA_009936485.2). Lineage (NCBI taxonomy): Eukaryota > Metazoa > Chordata > Actinopteri > Osteoglossiformes > Gymnarchidae > Gymnarchus > Gymnarchus niloticus. Next base: position 2,281,332 of record JAACJT020000095.1, on the reverse strand, counting down.
TGTTATGCATGGGTTTTCAATGGCTAGTTTTCTTTTTTCAGAAGTGGATTGCCACATCCTTCTTCCTAGTCTGTTCTTAGTCTGGAAGCTCCGCTGGAACCTTTCCACCATGGGTGACCTTACTGGTATTAGAAATACCGGCGGCATAGCTTCCAGCATCACAGCAACGCACAAGCCACCACAGTATGACAAACTGACAGACGAGTAGTGGGGAGAGGCAGTAGAGACTGCAAAAGAAAGTCTTAAAATAAGAATCCCAAATCAGAGATATCTACAGGGGAAACTTGAAACTTTTTTTGCATCTGTCTAATGTGGAATCCATAACCAACAAGTGCAAGAAAGTCGTGGAGAAAAGGACGGTATTACTTAGAACCTTGAATCGGAAATGCTATACATGTTTTTAATTTTTTTAAGTTTTAAAAAGCACCGGACTGCCAAGACTAAAACACCAATGGGATGACGGGTATTTATAAATTATCTATAACAATCCGAAGTAGCAGAATTATGAATGGTAAAATATCATCACCGAAGACTTTGATAGACTAAGCAGGATCAGGGTGAGAAGGCGCCAGCGGGTGTCTGACGTCATGGAGGTAAGATTTAAAAACCTGCTGGACGTGCTCGTCGAAGCAGATCCCTGCCGGAGGTCGAATACTGCGCTTCAGGGTCCGGGAAATGGAAAGGTGAACTTTCGAAGGCAAAGAAGAAAGAACGTGTACTGAAGGACATCCTACCAGAGGTGAACTTTACAGACATTCATGCCAGCGCTGCATTTCGAGCCGTGAAGATAAGACGCTGAAGTCACTCCAACTGCGAAATGTGGCACTGTCCACATTTTGGTTCGTTTTCGCTTGTTCTTCCTTCTCTGTATATCAGGAAAACCGTCGATCCGTTATATCTGAACGTTAATTAGTTAACTAAACACAAAATGAATACTTATCCCCAAGTGCGATCCCCCTACCTCCGTCTTGATGAACATGCGCGATTTGAACACGAGGGGGCGCGGCAGCTCTGCAAAACGTTAAGAAAAACTGGCCAAACTCAGTACTCCGGAACCTTTTTATCTTGGGTAAATTTGGGTAAAGGTGTATGAATAAACACAATGTCAGCGATGGCCTGACATCTGCTTCCCAAGGCTGTACTCTCCAAGCTTGCTTACTGTGCATCTAGAAATAAGGGGCAGGGTAGACCCTGCGTTGGATGACTAGTTAAACACGAGCTGGGTGGCTGTAAAATAGTAGCACAGCCAGTTTATTTGAAAATTATTCATTTTAAGTGCTTGCTTTCTCTCCATTGATTCTCGTGATATCATTAAAATGCACTCTCCAACTTTAAAGTAATGTCACCGGAAAATTGGCCAAGCGTTTTAGTAGTTTTTCTTATGGAGCTATCATGATGGTCGTCAAAGAGGAAATGTTAGCATTTATATAGTCACGAATAAAACACCCTATTGCTTGACCAGCCGCATCGTTATAGTCTTTGGGTTGCGGGTTACAGTAGTGACGGTACAAATGAGACTTAAAAACCAGGAGTGTCCTAGGCAGCGATGATTGGTTACTTTAAGATACTCCCACTCACCAAAGGTTTTGAAGCCTCATTTAGTGCCAGCATTCAGTGATAGTTCTTGAAGCCTCATTTGTCCCATAACTAGTAAATATGAAGTAAGGATCCATTATGGCTTCACAAGCCTTAATCCTGAATTTTTAAAAATGCCTTGGTAATCTATTTTATTTGACATTTGTCCTTCCTTCAGTGTGGAGATTCTACTTTATTTGCCGCGTATTTAGCGTATTTTAGCAGTTCTTATTCTAGCACCATTTCACCACACATTTAAAAATTAATTATTGTTGTCCTGCCTATTAACCTACTAGTTCTCTGCCTTCATACCACGCCAAAATCTGTTTATAGGTTAAATCACTGAACCTTTACGAGACCATACCAGCAATATATATATTTTTTTTTTTTGGCAAGTTAGAGACAGGTAAACGAAAGAAAAATACTATAGACTGAACTGTAGGGGGCAGTATAAGAGCATCCAGCACCACTATCATATTTTGTAGTGTAATGACTCTGCTGTTCTACAATGACAGCACAGCTAAGCTAGAACTTATTGCAGACGTACCATCCAGTGTATTTTGCTGACACCAGTTGACCAAACATGTTGACAGCGGGAGATGCTCGCCTTTGACACGTAATAGCATGGCGGGAAGATTAGAAGAGGGCAGTGGTTGGAAATCGAGAGCGAGGCTCTGTTATGTTATTCTGAAGGTACACAAGGTGAATGTATTCCCTGGTGTGACTAATAAAATATGAGCATGCATCCCATGGTGCCACTGCGTAGTTCAGAACCTTGGACAACGATGCATGACTGAGAAACGGCATTAATGAAGCAGCCTATGATAATGCTTTCCAAATCAGAGTCATTTTCTTGGGCAAGTACAGGAAGCTGCACTAGGACGCTGTCTTATAATGCTACTCAAGCATACGTATAGAGAAAACAATGAAGGAGAAAAAGAGAAAAAGATTAATATATAAAATACAGTAAAGGTTTGTGGAATAGTGTCAAATGTTGTGGAAAAGTATGCAGTGTTACTGTGTCAGATAGACATGGTAAAACACTCCAACTTGAGTAATGTAGAAATGTGAGAAAGTTTGCAAGGATGATACACAAGTTCTGTGGGGCAGTTTGGTGAACTGGAGGGCAAACTTCCTGCAAATATACATGGAGGACATGAAAATTGCCTCAGGATGAACAAAGATGTTGCAAAAATAAAAAAGATCTTTTTTTTAAAAAATATAGTTAAGTGTGACGAATCCTCAATGGAACCAGTGTATTTAGAGCCAAAGCTGGGTAGGAAGGACTATTGTACATAGGACGAAGCTGTTTGAATGGTGCCATTAGCTTTCACTGACTGGAAGCGTTCGCCAGAGGGTCGTCTTTGAGATGGACGATGGCCAGGCTGGGAGTGATCAGCAGTGATCTTTGCTGCTTGCTTCTTCACCCTGAAATGAACCAGTTCTCGGTTTGATGGCAAGCCGCAGTCAGTGACTTTCTCAGACGATCTGATGATGCATTGCCGCTCGGCCTCGGCTTGATAAGAAACAATTATTGAAAAAGACAGGATGAAATGGATGATGTCTGGGTAGAGCGGAAGCAGTATTTCTTGCAGGATATTGAATTTCCTCAGCTGACGTAGGGGAAACATCTGGCAAGGCTTCTTAATGATATGAGATGATTTTCTCATTCCTCTTGAGGTTCCAGGACAGTGTCCAGAAACTTCAATGACTCAGCTGTCTTGACAATCGTCTTCTTGCAGTTGTTCCATCATCCAGACCGCTTATGGGGGAGCGTGAAGCCTTGGGTACAAGCTGGGGGACACCCTAGATGAGATGGCAACCCATCGCAGGGCACAATCACATACAAACTATGGACAATTTTGTCAATTAGCCTACAACGCATGTCTTTGGATTACGGGAGGAAACCTGCAAGGGACCTGGAGAACATGCAGACTCAGTATATGTGGACAAAGTTGAGGAAACAATACTTTAGAATGATGGCTTTAAGCTGAAGGGTTTTACATTATTAATACCCATTATAGATAACTTTATAGATTGACCTTCACATTTTCTGTTCTAGTGAAGGAGTTAAAGTGGAAGATGGACTAAGTGCTCTGTAAGACTGAGAGGCCACACTGGTGCTCATTCAATCAGAAAGTTCACTCCTCACTCAGAGAGGCCATTCTGTTTACCGTCAACAGTTCTGCAATTCAGTTTTGCACGGGAATGAAGCTTTAAATCGGGCAGGGAAGTTTCTTGACTATGGGGAATTGAGAATTGAAATATTTTCACTTCAACAGGCTTGACAGCTGTGAAGTTTCAATGTGAGGTTTTCTTCTCAATGAATTTCCCCAACAGATATTCCAGTTTTTCCCCAAAATCTTTGAATCAGGGACCAGCATGAGAAATGACCGAAATGTACCATAAGTGGACACTTAATTAGATGTACACAAACAGCCCAGTCCTGCAAAGAGCAAATCATGTGGCTCTTACACACGCCTTTGTCTCAAGTAGAAAGGTCTATAGTAATGCTCTGTTTTCTGGCTTATTAAGGATGCGGCCTTAAATCTGCAGCATGTTCAAAATGCCGCCTGCTAGAATTTTAACACACGCCTGAAGGAGAGATTATAACTTCAGTCATAAAAATCGGTAGCTGATTGAGATTTATTTATAGAATTGACTTCTCGTGTTAGTTTTTAAATGTATTCATGGCCTTGCTTCTCTCTAGCTTTCTGTTTCAACCTTTAGATGTGTTCCATGTAGATTACAAAGGTCGTTGAACAGAAGCCTGCTCGTATCTGTAACCTGTTTGAAGTCTGTAGAGTCAGCCTTTTGGTTTTATGAGGGCAAACTCTAGTGCTCCCTTGCTGATAATTTTATAACTGTGTAGGTTTGTATCTTAAAACATACTTATTCGGTAAGGTGTTTTTTACTGGATTTTATTTTGTACAATTCTTCTTTTGTTTGTTTATATTTTTGTATTCAAGTTGTATTTTCGCTTTGTGTAAGGCAATTTTGTTTAGTGCTCTCTAAAAACTGCTGGGTAAATAAAGGTTTTTATTCAGGCATGATTCACGAGGACAGTGTCATGAGGTTCAGTTACTGACTCAGCATCACAATGGAGATGATGTGATCTAAGCAACTTTTAAGACCACTAAATAAAAGCTCAGCACAACATCAGTATGCAAGAAGTCATTTCTGAGCACAAAACTTAGCAAAGTTTGAAGTAATTTGGCTACTGTGGCTCACGACTATTTGGTTTCCACTCCTGCCTGTTAGGAACAAGATGAGGCCACAATAGGTACTGATCACCAAAACTGGATGACTAAAGAGTTAAGAAACCTTGCTTGGGCCAACGAATCTTTAGCAGCCACATTTTGATGGTAGGGTCTGAATTTGGTGTGAACAATAGGCGTTGAACCCAAAGTGCTGTACAGACCATATACCAGTAAAGCAACACAACAAGACAAAACAATAAAGAGTTAAAACGATAACCAAACCAATCGCAAACTGAATTAAAAGCTAAGGAATAAAAATGTTTTAAGACGAGATTTGAAGACAGGCAGTGAAGGTGCCATTCTAATATCCAAAGGTAAACCATTCCACAGTTTACAGGCTAGGACAGAGAATCCCTGGTCTCCTCTCTGTTTTAGCCTAGCCTTTCTGTCAGTTAACAGAAACAGATCAGCAGACCTGAGAGACCTAGCAGGAGTATATGGAATAATCAGATCAGTGAGGTAGCTAGGGGCAAGTCCTCTTATAGCTTTAAAGGTAAGCAGGAGAACCTTGAGGTCTATCCTAAACTGTATAGGAGGCCAATGGAGAGACACGAGTACTGGGGTGACGTGATCACACCTCTTAGTGAGTGTTAAAAGATACACTACATTCTGTACTAGCTGTAAGCAGATAAGGGAAGCTTGGCTAAACCCTGAGTACAGTAATCAAGCCACGATGAAATAAATGCATTTATAACTTTTTCAAAATCATCAAATGATAAAAACAGCTTGACTTTGGATAAGTCTTAATTGAAAGAAGCTTGACTTTACTACTGAGCTGATCTGTTTCTCCATTTTAAAATCACCTTCCATAATCACACCCAAATTCTTTGTGGAGGACTTAACCCGGGCTCTCTGGAACCTTTTATTAAAATGGAGGAAATCACTAGTCCCACTAGGACGAAAAATGAGGACCTCCATTTTACTCTCATTGAAATTGAAAAAATTTAAAGCCATCCAGGCATCGATGTCCTCCAGGCAGTCCAACAATGGTTTTAAAAAGTTATTTTTCTGTTTTAAAGGCAAGTAGATTTGAATGCCGTCAGCATAACAATTAATGGAAATCCCATCCTTTTTCAAAATAGATCCTAGGGGAAGAATGTGTAGAGAAAAAAGAATAGGCCCTACGATAGATCCCTGGGAGACTCCACAGTGGAGAGGTGCTGAGGAGGAGATACAGTCACCAACACTGACAGGAAAACTTCTGTCAGACAGGTAAGATTTAAACCACTCCAATATGGTGCCTTTAATGCTCACACAATGCTCCAGGCAAGAGATGAGTCAATTGTGATCGACTGTATCAAATGCTCCTGTGAGATCTAAAAGAACCAGGATGGCATGATCACCGGAATCAGTAACTAAAAAAAAAGGTCATTAAAAACTTTCAGAGCTTATTCAGTGCAATGAAAGGCTTTAAAGCCAGACTGGAAAGGTTCAAGAATACTGTGCCTGTCCAGAAAAGATTGCAATTGTAAAAAGTTTTTCCAGAAGTTTGGACAGAAATGGGAGCTTAGAAATATAACTGAAATTAGAGAGAACTGAGGTATCCAGGTTAGGTTTTGTAATCAGAGGTTGGACAAGAGCATGTTTAAATTGCTCTGGAACAGTACCTGCAGCAAAACTACTATTCATAATTGCTTGGATGCTTGGTCCAATAGTCTCAAAAATCTTTAAGAAGAGAAGTGGAACAGCCACCCAAGCATTTTATGGCCACAGTTGACTCTTTGTCAATTGGAATATGTCAAGCTGCAGGATATCAGCCATATCACAAAGCATTCATTATCTCAAGGTGGCTCCAGGGACATGGCAGTGAGGTCACTATGCCCTGGTGGTTTGCACAGTGTGCGCATCATTGGGATAAGCTGGAATGGGAGCACTTCGCGACCAAGCCTAGGATAAGCGGTGAATGGATGGATGAATGGAAGGAAGGAAGGGTGGAATTGGAGGATTGCAGAATATATGCCCAAAATATCAATGGGAACTGCATGAAGTTATGAAGTCACCAAAGATCTAAAAGGAAGGTTTCCACCACTTTGTTGAATCCAGACCTCAAAGAATTAAATATGTTACGAAGATAAAGAGGAGGTCTTACTCAGCTAAAGGTAGTGATCCCTTTTAAGGTCATCTGAGATCCAGACCTTGGATTTATGCTTTCTGATGTCAGTGTCAAGTTGTTGGTAAGGTTATAATGTGTTCATACATAGTACCTATCCTTCATAGAAAATGACCATATGTTGCTATATTTATCCCAATTTACAGTAAAGACACCAAGCTACCACAGCTGACCATCAATATGGGCTGCAATGCACTATACTGGCAACAGGCAAGTCAACAGGTCCTGTGTATTTGTTTTTTAATTTAAATCTTGGCCAGGTCTAAGTGACGGCTGAGGGGGATGTTGCCCCTCCACGTTCTTTTTGTGCCCCTCCTAGAATAGTTTTTTTTTCCCTCCCATTGTTTTATTTGAATTCTGACTGGCTAGTTTATTAGTATAAAAACCCACAAATGGAAAAAGTATTGTATTGAATGAAAAAAAAAAACATGTCCAACCAGAATCTCTGATTTCCCCTCCAAGTCAAGCCAGATTTGAATGGATTGGTCATCAATTTATTTGAATTGGTCTCCACTTGAATCTCCGGAGCATACCTGCACTTTCATTTACTTCATAATGAAAATGAAAGAAACAAGATTTTGAAACCAAACAAATTTTAAATCTTTGATGACATTACCAGTAAAATTCAGGGGTTAACCCATGTGGAGTTCCCAAAATTAACAAAAGTGATCCACTAAGAACACTACAATAAAGTTTAAGGTTAACCTGGCAACTGCAATTGAGTAATCAGTTATAGGTCAATTCTAAATAAAATATGTCCATTGTGAATATACTCTGTTTGGTACACAATAAATTTGTATTGTGGTTATCAGCAGAGAAAGAACTCTTCAACAGTAATGATGAAAACCAGAAGTCTCGTAAACAAATTGATTAACACACATCTTGCCTGAAACTGACACTGAAAAACAAATTTACAAAACAACCTTCCATGACAAACAAGGAACTTTGGTGTCATACCTATATATGAAACAACAGAAACCCATGTGGGATGATAAAAACCTAAAGCAGAGGTATTGAAAATGATCCAGTGGCTGGCCTTTCATTATTGTTAGAGTCCAGATCAGTATTAGCTCATCTGCAAACGAGCTGTTAGATGCTGTTTGTGGTGGTACCTGTGTTGCATGACACACCTGAATGGTCTCACCAAGAGAAACTGAGGAAGAGAAGGAATTTGGTTTCCATCAGCAGTGGATAGGTTTCTTTCATGATATGGTCATTTTCTGTATCAATAACACTTTGCTGGGTCATTGTCACGTTGTGCTAAGCAGGTCAGATGATGGGCGAATGACTTAAGTAAGCAGAGGGATTTTGGGTTGTCCTGATAGAGACTACCTTTTGGCCATATATCCGTTCAGGTCATCACGGACTGCTGTTTTCACTGGTTTGATGTCTAGTTTGTGAGATTTCGGTATAGTTGAACCTTTCTTGCTTAGCTTCCGCATGCTGATTATCCACAATCGTTTAACTGCTTAGAGTATATATAGAGTATGTGTGAGTATTGTACTCAATCCTTCAACCGAAACAGATACCAGTGCGCGCGTATGTAATTCTTTTTGTCGGAGAATATTTTGATATGGCGTCAAATACACATCGAACTATAAAACCCCACATCGTTCTTCTGATTGGAGTTGTCATTTAATAAACGAGGAATTTGAATTTCAGCTGCCAATAGTACTTGGAACTTCTTCGAAACATGTCTATCGGTAAATGAACCTGATCCCCTGAAAAATGAATTGCAGTAGTTTAAACATAGCATCTGAAGCCACTTTAGTGTCCCTAATATCTTATTTCCACGTAGAGCAGGAGTATATTTGATTATTGCCATCTAAATCATGACGTGTACCCGGGCTCCTCTCTGCTTGGCTAATCTAGTGGGCGGGGACATTCGCTACACTGAGGCTGAAAGAAAAGTGTCCAAAGATAAGTTTGAGTACTCAGTGTTCGTACATAACCTGTAAGTATATCCCTGAGTTGTCACGTCGTCTTTGTGTTCTTTCTTCTTCATTCCTCTCCTTTTCAGCACGACGACGGAGCGCGCGCCTTACGTGCGCACGTACGCCCGGCACGTTGGCGTCGCGCGCCCGGTCCGTCGCGCGCCGTCCTAGGCCTTTATTTCGCCTCTTGTTTGTCTGTGTCATTTTTCAATTGCGACCATTAGTGACGTTTCAGTAAGTTCGCAGGCTACGGCGCTTATTGAACTCTCTGGTAAAAACCTGCCTCCCCAGCGGTCTACTGTCCCGGGTGTACTGAGATGTGCCCCATGGCTCTTCTTGTTATGAAACAGGAAAGTTTATTTCTCCAACAAGCTGTACTGTGCAAATTAAAACTTGGAGTCAGTGTGTCGTCGACGTGGCAGAGCCTGCTTCGTGCATGTTATTTTCGCGTATGCAACGCTGCAGTGAATGTACTGGAACTTTAAAGCATGTGTACCCATGTTTACGTATGCATGCATGCATACAGGCCTGTGAAGATCGTGCCGTTTCTTTTTCGTGTGTGCCTACGAGTGTATGGGGCCTTATACTCTATGCTGTGTACGTAAGGGTATTTTCAGTTAACTAATGTGACAGCCGGTACCATAATGGCCAGTGATTTGTGAATGCAGAGTTACAGATTCGTGTGTCTAGATGACTTCTGGACCCTGAACAGGCAGTTGAAGCGTCATGAATTCATGAATTGTGTGGAAAGGTTCAGACTGTCATGTATGACTGGAGTTGTGTTCTGCAACTGACTTGCTATTTCATTACTTGTATGAACCGTTGATTTTTACTTTAATTTTCATGAACTGAAGATTGACTTGTTTGAAGTTGGCTGTTTCGACCACATGGGAGGGACTGGATTACACATTAATAACGAAGCTTGTGTAATACTAGCTAATAAAGACTTATAAGGTGGAACTTCCTGGGGGAGTATTGGCTTGCTAGTTTTGCAAGACTAACTCGTGTATAGTTTTTTTTAATCCTTAAAATTGGTATCAACATTAAATGACCCTTTTTCTTGCTGTTATAATACACTTGATGTGTTTTCTGCAATGCTTAAAAATGAAATTGCTGTAACATTGAAATTAGTGATGGGACAAATTAGGCTTCAAAACCCACGGTGGCTGGGAGTACCCTGATTGTCCACATTGGTTGGTCATTTGGGTTTTGAAGCCTCATTTGCCCATCACTAATTAAAATGTTAACCAATATGGCAATTAGCAGAGTAGCAGTAATATTAGTATTTAATGTCCTGTTATGTATATTTTGATTTAAAATTATAGTAATGATCAAATGTGGTAACATTTTCTTGGCCTTGGGAAGCTGGCTTATGATCCAGATATTTCCATCCCCTGCCAGAAACCAGCATCCCACAATTTTGCATTCTATTTAAAAACAATATGAAAATGCTTTGTTGACTGAGAAAACCAAGCTGACACCTTCATTGGGTCTCCTGATTACATGCTATGATGGGATGTCTGCAGGCGTATAGCAGTTTTTTTTTTTTTTTTTTTTTTTTACCACTCCTGCTTTTTTTTAAAGCCTTATTTTATTGTGGAATCATTTCATCTTTGCATGTGGGAGCTTTCAGGACAAAGACCAGCTGTGCATTCTGGGTGGGCAGGCTTACCCCCTGTGCTGCTCTGCCATGCTCATTGTCTTGTGAGAGATCAGTTGACCATTATGGCTAATCCATGCTTGGGTTTCCCCCAAGCATGAATGCATTATGAGAACAGGAAATGTGTGGTACTCTAATTTGCCTGTTGAGTAAATTACAGGTAATGTTAAACTTGTTTTGCTGATGATCAGTGATGTTCCTGATATCCATTTCCCCGTATTGTGTAAAATTTCAGTTAAACCATCCATGGGCAATATACTGTAAATGGGAAGCATTAGATTACTGTTTTTATCTGGTTAAAACAACTTTCTTTGTTGATAATCAGAACAGGAAGCTGGATTATGTTTGTCCTGTTCACGTTGTTCAAAATCCCTGTATGTCTACTGTGTGACGTGCTTCCTTGGTCTCAGTTTTACACGAATGTATGATTGCTCAATTGATCTGGGTCATTTTTCAAGGCACTGATGTCAATACCAGTATGTAGCGTGCTGTGGTTGACCCAGATTGGGGGATTTTTAAATGTTTCAGCCTCAGGACTCAAATAACAAAATTGGTACCATGCTGGGGCCCAAGAAGAGGATTACCACACTGACAACAGACACGTGGAAGCAACACTGATACATAAGGCCAGTACTGAAATATATTTAACTACAGGTTCATACATGTTAACCTCGCCGCAATCAAAATAGCGAGAGATGTAATTGGGGAAATGCAAAATTCTCAGGTTTGATTATTTTATACATGAGCGGGCCGGGGCTGGTCCTAACAAGAAATTTAGTACTACCGGAATGAATGGTGATGCAGAGTTTTGTGTTAGTGCGGGTGGTGGACTAAATACTTTCAGATCTCTTGGGTGGTTTCATCTCACAGGCATGAGGTACTGTCTGGTGCTGAAAACTGAGTTTCTTGGATAAAACGCTAGAGTTTGTATGTGTAAGAATACAATACAAGCTGAACGGCATTCCCTCTCAGTTTTTGAGTTCGCACTGCAAGCCCGCCTTCATTCTGAAGTTCTGTGCTGGGGGCGGGCTATTTATGCGGACAGAAGACTACGCGTAGTGGAGCAGCACATAAAAAAACTACGCAGAAAACAGACTTGAGTGCCTAATGGGAGAATATGGCCCTTTACCTTCAAAACTGAACCAACATGACCATTCACGTTCTTGGCAGTGTCTGTCTCTTTAAGGGCTGATGCTGGTATTAACAAATGGAGAAACACCAGCTCCATTCATTAGTTGACGACTAATCAACATGCCAGAAACGGGTTGGAAAAATTTGCTACCCCCAACTTTTGCTTGGATGTATTGTGCAAAAGTAATGAGAGAAAACTGTAATTTGAATTTTGCTTCATACATTCATACCCTTTTCCTTGTGGGTGTATTAGATCACTTTGTTCATTGCTGCTTGACTGGTGACAAGGAGGTGCATTACCACAGTCATCCAAAGTGTTTATCCGGAAATGCAGATTATTTTAGAAGTGTAGGTTCTCTTCATATCTCCTGCTTGACTGACAGTCTTTTAAGCATATGGCGTTTAAAGTTCAGTGGTCTAAAAATAAGCTTAAGAACTCAACCGATAAGACGACTGATTATTTAAGAAGGCGAATGCATGGCAGCTTTACTTAATTCTCTCAGCCTGGTTTCTTTTTCACCCCCTGACTTTTTTGGGGTTTTGCTGATGCGTTATGTTGATGTCACACATTCCCCATCTTAATCATTTGTCATGTGGTCAGACCGCCCCCTACCTTTCATCAGATATGATTCAGCATCAGTGTTTTTCCATTTGTAACCCCGTGTGCGTTTAATTCTCTGCCCTGTTTTTCCTTCGGCAGGCCGTCCTGTGCCGATGGGTTGCTATGGCGTCTTTGGCTCCCTCTCTGGACAACTCACCAGCAGGGATGCCACAGTGGATTCTCTCGGTGCCCATCCAGAATAAGTACCAGTGTCAGCAGTGCCGGGGCGTGCTCAGGAGACCCGTCCAGGCACCCTGTGGCCACAGGTTCTGTGCCCACTGCCTCAAGCAGCTCACCAGGTATCCTGTAAATCCAACCCTGGCCCTCACATGCATGCATGTGGTGCTTCAGTCTCTCCTTACCTGGATGAGGCAGCTTCCTGTCTTTTACCATGGTTGATTCGTTCTCTTTATCCCTTCCTCTGTGGCTGGGCAAGCGGTCACTCTTAATGGCCGTGAAGTACTATTGCCTTGGAGTGGAGTCGCTCTTGATCGCTCTCTCTCTCACTCTCTACTGCCCCCAAGTGGTTGGAGGATCCTTCTGCACTAAAATCTGCAGTGCTTCATCTCATTTGTTGCCTCATGAAGATGCCAAGGATTGAAGGTCTGTCTTGTGAGAATTTGATCCTGAAGCCTCAGCTGGGTCAAGGGAACTCTGAGGACATCCTGAGGTCACAGCTGCATTTTTTTTTTTTTTTTTTAATTTTGTCTATGAATTGACCATTGAACTTCTAAAGGGACTACAATCAATAAAACTGGAAATAAGTGAATTCCAGTTGACTGCATTTGCACAAATCTAGATGGCCTCCTTTTCAAGGTACTTCTGCCATTTGTACTTTTTGTACAATTTGGTGAATTTTACATGCCAGTAAAACACATCATGATCTGAATCCTACATGGCCAACTGTTTGAGCGGCATGGGTCAGAGGAGATCGTAACACGCCAATGCCATATTAGTTTGCTGAGGCCTAGTTTCCAGGAAGTTGGTATGTTTGTGCACTCTTTATCTGGCACACCATCTTTCTGAGACGCTGAAGGCGAAAGCTGACTGATGTATAGGATGGCTGTAGGCTTTGCATGCAAGTCACACAGCCGCTGTCATCCACAGTCAAGTGTGAATTTTCTGAGTCCAACCCAGAATTGCACCGATTTATTCTAAGTAGCTGCAGAATGAACTTTAACTATTGGTGTTTTTCTTTTCTGTTTAAAATCATTTATGGAGAGGATAATTTTTACTTCTCCTCTTGGTAATCCAGTTAAATTGTGGGATTTCCCAGGCGCCGCCCTGGAAAAATCATGCCGCAGTGTGCCAAGATGCCAGCCATGTGTCACTGTGGTGTAACGAGTGTCATGAAGTTGGGAAAAGATTAAAAAACGCAGTACTGAAGCAACAGCCAGGAAACTTGTTAGTACATGCTTAGTTTCTGCTGGCGTGCATTTGCGTGAGACTAAAATATTTGGCCTGCTGGGAACAGGAGTTCCCCTCCCAACCATTTTCTATGAATTTTTCTCATGTTGGTCATAGCGTACTAGAAATGTTGAGGCGTGACATGATCACACCACCCACTAAGCCACCACGCTAACGTGTTTTGCAAGTAGGTCCTGCGAAATATCTCCACACTTTTTACAGACACAGTCTGTCCTTTTTTGCCCATCTTACTGATCACTTCTCTGTCTTGCTCAGAATCGGCATTTCCTTTACTCTGCGGTGTAAATATTTTTTGCTGAAGCAACCTTTTTATACACAGGCCCCCGTTGTCTTTTGTAAGAATAAGGAATTTCCTGTTGGTTAACTGCAAAGTCAGTCTGAAACTGGGATTAGGAACTGGTTGAAAATTTTGGGCGAGTCGTCTTTTTGGGAGGAATGCAGGTGACACAAGTGTGTTCACAAATGAAGTAAACGAGAAGAGAGCCGAGTTGCGGCAACACAAGCCACAAAAACAGAAGCCATAGTGTAAAGACCACGAGAACAAGTCTGTCTACGTACTCACACTGGGCAGAGTCTCCCACGACTGCTGCGCCCAGTCTTCTCACAAAATACTAGGACTTGTCTTGCTAAATCCCATTTATATATCCTGTGGAGAGAAAAATCTCATCTGACAAAAGAAGCTGATTGGCTGTTTCCTTGGACCTTCAGTGTCTGATCGGCTGCTGGGGTAAAAACAGGGTTGTCCATTTTCTGCTCTTTCTAGCTCAGGACCCACGCCCTGTGAGCCATGTCGGATAGAGGAGATATATGAAGAACCAAACTCCATTCTCACTTTCAGCAATGTAAGTTTTGCTGGATGCACATGTTTGCATGTTTAGTGAGGGTGCTTCTGTTTACCCATTGAAGGAACAGCTTGCTTTTTTCAGGTTCTGATTGTTAATTTTGAAGTATCGTTTTTAGGAAACCCCACACACACACCCTGGAAATTATTCCCGTACTTCCTGTCCCATAGCCAAACAGGAATGCTTTATTGCTAATTACATTCAGCTGCAAATTTAAAACTGAATAATTTGAATTTTACATACTTCCTGTATTTGCCCAGTCATTCTTAGTATAAAGTTAATGTTTATTCCAGTCACATGAGTCATTTGGTGGTTTATTGATCCTGTCTCTTTTTTTTTTTTTGGCCAGGCTTTTCCAGACAACGCGGCCCGCAGAGAAATCGAAGGGCTTCCTGCAAGCTGTCCTAACGAAGGCTGCTCTTGGAAAGGAATTGTGAAAGATTATGAGGTTTATATACATTTTTTTTTTTTTTTTTTTTCCTCGTCTTTCAGAGTACGAAGGCTGGATGAAAAATGAGTTTTGTCGAGCACGATGTAGCTTTTTGTATTTGAAAATAAAGCACTGATGTAATAAGTGGAAAAATGCTTTTGTTTTAGCACGTTGAAGGAATTTTTTGGTTTCCACACACCAGTGTCTCCAAATCAGATGATTGCCTCTGGATGAATGGAGAAATTTAGGAGCTTTTCCAAATTGTTTGAATTATTGAAATGATAGCAATGTGAGATGGTGTGGAGGTAAGGCACCGTAAAAGCAGGGGGTTTCAGTCCTTACCTCCAACTCTGTAAGGACGTGTGAGTTTGCATGTTTTCCGTTTGGTCGGGTTTGCTCTGCCGTCTCGGGTTTCTGCCCACACAAAATCTCCCCCTAAATCGATCGAGTGTATGTGTCCTGCGAGAGCTAGAACTCCCATCCTTCGTGACTTCGGTGCTTAGGCTTTCGTGACCTTGGTGTGGTTTTGGATAAGCTCTTTGTGCTTGACATACTTTGTTATGCAGACAGCGCTCATGCTGGTCAATAGGGGGAGTGGTTACAGAATAAGGTCATTTTGTCAGCCTGGAAAGTCCCTTGGATTCCAGAATTGCAGGTACTTTCCTCATAACAGCTGTCTGACTCAGTTCGACGTTATAATCAAGTGGAAAGTTCACAGCTATCGTTCTTCGGTTTCAGACTGGTATAACAGATTAGCTTTCTTAAAAACCCACTTGCTTTTTAATAGGTTTTTCAGAAAATTTTAGTAGCTTGAAATAATTCCTCTTGCACTGAGTTTTTAAAGTAGGTCGCTCACTCTTGAGATGTCATAGTCAACACACAAGGTTGCACAAAAACTAATCTGGAAGTAACTATACTTACAATGAAATGGGTTTGGTTTTTACAGGTCAGCGATTTTGGTGCGATGCGGAAGACGGTAAAGTACTTTTGGCATTAGTTCTGATTTCGCTAGAACAGGACGTACTGGGTGTGCCAGCATGTCTTCCCCCTCCCCGCTGAATAAGCTTTGTGGTGTTGACGTTAAACGGGCATCGAATTTCAAGGATGCCAGTTTAAAAAGGCCCTGCTTAAAGGGAAAGGCGTTCCAGTAAAGTCCTGGTTAAATATTAAACCGAAAATATGACCACGCGAGCTGGGCGTGTAATTGAACCTTGAATCGAGTAACCACCTTTGACAGGAGAGAGTCGGATGAAGTGATCTTTCCGTGAATTATTGTGAGGTGTCTTCGGGGTTCTCCTACGTTATCGTGGCTGTGCTTATGGATAATGCCCATAAGAAACATGATGTACACATGAAGATGCCGGTTTGATCTTTTTTGCCGGTTGTTGAAATATGCCGTGGAGGTTGCTTATGGTGTCCAGCAGGGGACATAAAGCACTGCTACCAATTGACTGGGGGGAGAGGAAAGAAAAAAAAAAAAAAAAAATCAATGAATAGGATCAGCCTGTTAAATGTGCAATGGGAGCATCTGAATTGTAACTGAAATGGAAGTAAAGCAATGGCCTGGAACCTCAGGAGGTGGTTTGTTGTGAGCTTTCCAAATTCTGAAGCTGTAGGGAGGAACTGGGTGAAGCTGGTG
This sequence comes from Gymnarchus niloticus, assembly GCA_009936485.2. Lineage (NCBI taxonomy): Eukaryota > Metazoa > Chordata > Actinopteri > Osteoglossiformes > Gymnarchidae > Gymnarchus > Gymnarchus niloticus. The sequence continues at coordinate 2,264,722 of JAACJT020000095.1, read as the reverse complement.
TGGGTGTAGCTCATACCATAATGAAGGTTCTATGCATCTGGAGTGGTTTTTAATTGTAGAACAGCTGGGTTTGGAGATTGCTCAGCAAGGAGGTATTTGCTGTTGATGTCATGGGAACCGGTGGGGACTGGTATGGGAAGCATAAATTATTTCCCCCCCCCCAAAAAGGACTTGTCATATGTGGTGGTGTTCCTGGTAAATGGCAGGAAGGAGTGGGGGCATTGTGCTCCATGGGCAGTACGTAGTCTCGTAGATCGTCTGGAGAGAGGAGGGACCTGACCCCAATTTTCAAAAAGTACACTGGTTTTCATCATCCTCACAGGGGCCTGTGGCTGTGCGTTTCGGTGTCCGCTCGCAGAGCCCATCGTCCGAAGGGCTAGACGGTGCTGCTGGCGGGCGCTCATTTCATGTTAGTGTAGACTCTAGGTGGTCGCGGGCAGGACCTTCCAAGCGCCGTCACCGAACAAGCTGACAGAGACTTTGTCTTATGGCTGGCAGGTGCAGCATGAGGGGAAGTGCATGTTTGAGCGGGTCCCGTGTAAGGCCTGTGGTGTCCCGGTGCTGCGCAGCGAGCTGGAACGGCACTGCGAAAGGGAATGTGAGGAGAGGAGCCTTAACTGCAAGTACTGCAAGGCCAGCTTCAGCTTCAGAGAGATCAAGGTAGGAGCTGTGCTGAGGCACGCGATAGCTGAGGAATGCGATAGCCATGGAATGCGATAGCCGATCTATCATCAGCAACAGTATCGCCCTTTTTTCACGAAGACCCGATCATCTTACAGGCTCACGATGAAGTGTGTCAGAAATTCCCCATGCAGTGCAAAGACTGTGGGAAGAAGAAGATCCCAAGAGAAAAGGTGGGTTCCTGCATTGTTACCCTGGTGCAAGGCACATGTTACAGGCACCCCTCCAGGCTTATGAGGACTGCTTGACTGGCATTAACTACTACAGAACAGATTCTCGTCCGTTTCTGTAAGACTCTTATGAAACTTCGGTCTAAGGGCCGGGATATACTTGACGCAACGCGGACGCTGCTACGCAATCGGTGTACTGACTGTCCTTGTGTGCGCGTCCTTTATGTAAATCTGGAGGATTCTACCTGGTGACGATGTGAGAAATCGCTTCCATTTCGTCTTGCACGTCTCCACATTTGCTTTCAAAGAGCTGGCACTTTGATGCCAGCTGTTCTGACAGGCATGTTTATCACTGTGGAGAGTCGTCGTCACATGGTAGAGATAATGATAATTCCGTGAGTGTCCTGAGTGAGAAGTATAACCCGTCCCTAAGGGGGAGTTTGAAAAGTGACACGAATACCACGGATTGTTGGCTGACCCTTGTTCCTGGATTTTATCCCGCTTGTGAAGCGGGTGGGGCAGAATGCGGTTTGCCAGGTTCCTTTGCTGTAACGCTACCTGTTTTACAGCAGCTGATCTGCACAGCTGTGCACCACGAGCAATATGCCTGTTGTCGACCTTCAGGAATCTCCCCTCTCTCCCAGTTTCCAGACCACAGCAAGTCCTGTGGGAAGTCCAAAGTTTCCTGCGCTTTCCACACACTGGGCTGTAGGACTGTGGTAAGCTGTGTTGTCGACGTCCGCTTTCACAGTATCGTGTCGTTTGTACAACACTTGCAAAAGAATGAAACCACCACGCCACATTTATATCAGAATCAGTAAGCCTGTCTGCTGGCCAACCTTTACTCCCTCACTGTGACTAGTTCACCCCACCAGGTCGCCATTGTTAAAGCTGCCAAACCACTCTGGTCCACTGTGTTATTGTCTACTTGTTCTGTTCCTCCTCCTCTCTATACATATGACCTTGTCCTCCCCAGTAGTGGCCAGAGGAGGATGGACCTCTGCCCTTGAGTCTAGTCCCCCCCCCCCCCCAAGGTTTCTTCCTCTCTCTGAGGGCATCTTTCTTTGCCACTGTCACCCTTGGCTTACTTTTTAGGCTCTCCAGTCCAGGGCTGTGTAAAGCCCTTTATGACTATGGCTGAAATAAAACTGAATTGAAAAATTTATAGCTGTCATTCGTATAATTAGCTCGTTTCCCCATTAGATGCCATTCTGGATTTGTAATACTAGAAGTCACATAGATATCTCTAATTTATTGACTTATTGCTTCGGAATTCATCTGCCTTGAAAATGCGGCACATCTACATTACGGACATGTGCCATGCCGAAGAGCGGTGACTCACGGGGGGTTTGGCATGCACCGGCGTTACAGGTAGAGAACGAGAAGCAGGCCGAGCACGAGCAGTCCAGCGTCCCAGAACACTTGCGCCTCCTGCTGGATCGATTCCTTCAGCTCCAGCAACTTTCAGAGGACCCTGGTGAATGGCAGGAGGACTCGGGCCTGGGGCTTTATCGCGCCCCCGAAGAGAAGGACACAGCCAGGAGCCGCTCCGTCCAGACGACCGATTTGGAGCAGAAGACGGCGGCACTGGAGAACATCGTCTGTGTGCTGAACCGCGAGGTGGAGCGGAGCTCCATCACCTTGGAGGCCTGCTCCCGACAGCACTGTTTGGACCAGGAGAAGATCGAGAATCTCATGAGCAAGGTGCCCGGAGCTTCTTGGATGAACGGCGCCAAGACGTGGACGCCCGCCCGCTTCGAGAAGCTAACATGACCCCTGCCTCTGTTCCTCTGCACAGGTGCGCCAATTGGAGCGCTCCATCGCCCTGCGTGAGATCCAGGTGTCTGAGACGGAGCAGAGGCTGCGTGAGCTCGAGTTCTGCACCTTTGACGGCGTCTTCGTCTGGAAGATCACAGAATTTGCCCGTCGTCGCCAGGAAGCCTTGGCAGGAAAGGCTCCTGCCATGTTCTCACCAGGTGCGGTTCCGTCACACCTGGCTTCCAGCTGTCCGATATAGGATCCCTGAAGCCATCTGTCCGCCATGTGCTTCAGTGAAATAGCATTGCTGTTCATTTGTTTCCGTGACAAAAGGCTTTGGCTGCATGAGACAGCCTCAGGTCCCTTTAACCTGATTAGAACCAGGCAGTGACTTCGTGAGGTACATTCTGGATCAGAACCAGAGTGAATCAGCTTTGTTTTGAATGTGCCAGGACCAGGGGTTGAAATCCAGTCTTATCAGAAGCAGGGTTCATCAAGTATGCATGTGATATACGATGTTACGCAGTGAAGGAGGGTCTGTCTAAGGATCACTTTCTGTGCCTCCTGCAGCCTTCTTCTCCAGCAAGTACGGGTACAAGATGTGCCTGCGGCTGTATCTGAACGGCGACGGGACGGGCCGGGGGACGCACCTCTCGCTCTTCTTCGTAGTGATGAAGGGCAAGTACGACGCCCTGCTCAAGTGGCCCTTCAGCCAGAAGGTACAAGAAGATCCCCAGTTCCCCTCTTCCACATTCTTCTATCCGTCTCCTTCCTCTTCGTTCATGATTACGTGGACATTTCGCAGGACTCTGTCTGAATTCTCTGCACATGATTTCCACTAGGGAATCACTTCTAACCTTTGGAGTCATAGCTTGTCTCTAAATTCAGAACGCCATTACCATGGCTGTAATTTTACATAGACAAAGCAGTACCTTTGTTTACACGAGTACTCGGTTTCTTTTTGCGATGGGAAATTATTATACTGGAAGTAGTTTAACAGGATGAGTGAGGCCATTACTGACATCATAAGCAAGCCATTAACAAGCAGAAATCTGTCTTAGAAGACCTCTCTGCCTACCCTGACTGTCCACAACCATCTGTGTTCCCAGGTGACGCTGATGCTGTTGGACCAGAACAACCGTGAACACATCATCGACGCCTTCCGGCCTGATGTCAACTCCAGCTCCTTCCAGAGGCCCATCAATGAGATGAACATAGCCAGCGGCTGCCCGCTCTTCTGCCCGCTGGCCAAGCTGGCTGGTAAGAGCTCCTACCTGAGAGATGACACCATCTTCATCAAGGCCATCGTGGACCTCACTGGCCTCTAGCAAGACCTGAAGCGTGAAGCCTTAGTCTAGGCAGATGACAGCATGATTCTATTTAGACCTGTGCTGGTCCCTAGTCAACATTAGTTATTCCACCTTGAGCCTAACGTGTACTGTAAACGGTTGGGGAAAAAAAAGACTAATCCAATTAGAAGTTGTACATCATGTAAGAAGATGTGTACGTTATCATATCACCTAATGCCTCTGCTAAAGGTGTAATCTCACGTGCTTAGCTTGAACTCTCCATCCTGGGTCTCATCCCTGACCCTATTTCACGGATCTCCGCTGTGAGTAGTGCCGCTCAGCTCAGTTCTGTGGCCGGTGGCTTTGCTACAACGGCAATGACTTGACTTGCTATGCCAGCGCGTGGTTGTCGTCATAACTCTGGCTTACCCTGTGGAAGGGAAGCCAGCTTAAAAAGACGTATATTAGAACCACAGTTGTCTTGTGCTAATAATGATTATTATAGTATAATAGTAAATTCAGCTATATAAAACAAATGGTATATTAACCATACCATTTAGTATAATAGTTATACATCAAAAGCATTCCAGCCACAGAGCCTGAGCAAGAAGTGGGGGATAAGTAAAATCTTATAATGCATTATATAGCCACTGGTTGGATTATTATGTGTAATAGCTCAGATGGTCATAGCATTTGCCCTTTTCTTAGTAGATGAAGGAAGGACAAATTAGCATTTGTTAGACACCTTTCGGTTCTTAACTGCCTCACAAAAACTCTGAGGGGCGTGGGGAGGGAAATCACCACGCCTTTCTCAAAATTGTGTGCCCTAATCTACTTGTGTATCAAGTATCACTGTATACCCGGTGGTTTGTAGCTCTGTGGGATAAGGCTTGTGTGCAGAAGGTTGTGGGTTCAAATCCCCTAGCCTGTAAAGTAATTGTATCACCGTGGGCTCTAAGACCATGTGTAGTACATTTAGACAAAAATAAAATATTGATGTTAGCATTTTTTCCATAAAATGTTTTATTTAATCTGAAAACTGGACCACTTCAGTTCTGAAAATACAGGCTCACAAAAAGCAGAAAAATGTAATCCAAGCTGGAAAGAAGAAATGTTAGCTACAGAATTGCTTTTTTCATACTGCATTCAGCACTGTCAAGGACAGGCTCCTTCCACTCACATTACTGTCATAAGCATGTAGAGAGACACGCAGAAGAGTCATGTGAAAGCTCAGTCAATCCAAGGTGGAAGTCACATGTTCACAGCAGGTGGCAGATCAGTTAAGTCTTTCTCCCCTCCATGGTGGTAAGTGGTGATGCTGCTATTATTTGCCATTAGTAGTGATCAGCCCTCTCTGCCAGTACTTGTATTCCTGCTTCACCCATATTATCCTAGCAAAAACAGCCCCTATCAGTGAGCTAACAATGTCTGTCTGACCCACATGAAGGAAGACTTCTTAAAGTGGCGTCACTGGTGGTGTATGGGTCGGGTAGATTACCCACACTAGAGCAGGTCTGGACAACCTTCAGTATGTGCTAATCTCCCCTGGGTAGGATTCTCTTTAACACGTTACGCTTTAGCTTAAGAATCAAGCACAGTGGTGTATGAAGGAGGGGGTCAAGCCCTATCAAACTCAACAGACCCTAACCGACTCACTCAGTTTTTCCATTTTCGCTAAAACAATTCAGTATTATGGGAAACATGTTCAACCCCAAATCAGAAAAAGTCGGGACGGTATGGAAAACGCAAAAAGTGATTCTTTAACTTGTCATTGCAGACAGTATGAACCAAAGATGTTTTGTCTGGTTAGTGTCATTGCAGGTGTTTATGCATCCATTCCTGCATTTTAGGCCTGCAACCCATGCATAGATTTGGATTTTCCATACCATTCCAACTTTTTCTGATTCGGAGTTGTACATCAGTTGTGATGAGCCTTCAGTGTTTTCTGTACCTGGCTAATGCAAATCTAGAAGAGAAAAGCAAACATCCAAGCCCAGCATATTTAATGTATCAGCAGCTATAATTTGTCTCCACACTGATACATTAGTCATGTGCAGTAGTCTTCACTAATTCGCCTAGCAACCGTTCCCAAGGTGATGACTGTTAGACAAGCGCCAGTAGTTGACAGCCATATCATGAACCGTCCGTATCAATGGCATCATACTAACAATAATCACTTCTGTTCTGTCAAAGGAGTCTTAACCACTGTACAGTCAATAGGTGACTAAATCCATGCAGCAGTGCCCCCTACTGGGAGAAACCTATAACAAAACGCAATCAGATTGTTGTACAGCTCACATAACCAATTTGAACCACTTAAAAAGTATGTACATATGCAAAAAACACACATTCCTGCACTATTTCACCAATGTTTCTATACCGCCACCCAATGCAAGGTGGTTTCTGCCTTGCACCAAAGGCTGCAAAAAACATAACATTTAAAATGAAGTTCTCGCATTGCGGAGATGGCAAAAGCAGGTGAGAATCAGTGTGGTTTCAAGAGGCACCGTGTGTTTACCTTCGAGCCACGCTCGCCTCGTCACCGAGGTGGTGTTGGCATTAAGAGAGTACAGGTGATGATGTCTCCACTAGTGTTTCCCAAGCTACTTTGATATTCAGGAAAGAAAAGCCTGCTCTCCCCCTCTCTACTGCTCCTCCCTTCCTCCCTCTCTCACATTTACACTGTATAGTGTCCTAAAATGACATTAAAACTTTGTTGAATATGCAGGTAACAGGTGGTGCTCTGTAAAGTGTGAAATGGCTCCTCCACCTTAACCAGCACCACCTCCTTTTCCTAACCCCGGCTTCTGCCTGCTCACTTTCATTCACATTCTCTTCAGCCCCATATGCACTTCTCACAACCATCTCCATTCTGCATTTTGACAAACGTGAACCAAAATATAAAAAATATGGTACACATTTCCACCGGCCTGTTTTTTTTTCCTCCTCGGGTGGGAGAGGGGCAGGGGTGGGGGTCCACACCTCACACTGTCACTCATCCAGGCAGGACGCGTGACCGGGACGTAATACCAGTGAATGATACAAGTGATCTGAAGACTTCTGAACACACTCCCTCACCCCCGACCTCAAAAATATAAAAAATAAAAAAAATCTACCTTGACGATCTCACTGGTTAAGGCTTTCCATTCAGGTGAGCCAACCCTACACTCCTGTGCTCCAGCCAGGAGGAGAGCAGTCTGCGAGGCCTTACCGGCCTCGGTGGCGTCTGCGCCAGCCGCACCATGTGAGGCGAGCGCCACACCTTGATGGTGGAGTCGTCGCTGGCCGACAGCAGCAGTTCTTGGTCGGCCGGGCTGAAGGCCACCGAATTCACCACATCCTCGTGCCGCAGCCTCGCCAAGCAGATGTTGTAATGGCGATCCCAGATATAGCCATGTTTGTCCTCCGCACCACTAGGGGGAGATAGTGAGCATGGGAGAAAAACCTGTTTTAACATCTCAGGAAGAAAGCCCTTAAAAAATAACCTGATATTTTCAAATACACATCAGTAAAGTTACAGTAAATGATCTGTGCTACTTTTTAATGAAAGAAAAATTTTAAAATCTTGAGCGTGAGCACAGCAGCTTTGAGCTACCTGGCTACGAAGTCACGGCTGACATCGAGGAAGATAAAGAAGCACTCATCGTTGGGCGTGAAGGCACGATGGGCCCTCAGGCTCCGCCTCTCCTCCCTCAGACTCTTCAGGTCGATAACATGTAGGTCGATTTCCTCGGCAATGGGTGGCGGCGTCATAGGGTCAGAGATGACACAGCCCGCTGGCCATGCCCGACTATTTACATACAGGTACCTAGCCGAAGGGACCACAGACTTACTGGAAAACCCTCACGGTGTCACGTAAAGGTCTGTTTTGCTAGCTATTTGCAGGCATCAATATAAAAATATATTGTTAATTTTGTGAGGCTGGTCCCAACATGTAACGTATGAGGTGTGATTTGTCCAGGATTCAAACAAAACACTTCAATATGCTTCAAATGACTGATAAAATTACACAACCCATTGACAAGTTAGTTTGAGTTTGCCAAGACGATAAGGTTAACAAAAAGAAAAAACAGGAAAACGAGTAACTTCTGGTCAGCAGTTAACATTCCAAGCCATCACCCACCTGTGGTCCGGAGAGAGACCCATCCCGATGATGTGCCCGTGGATGTCAATCACGTGGTCCAGTGAGTCAAAGAATTCCTCCGAGCTGCGTTCCTCACCAAGGACTGGGCCACATGTGGTCATCTGGTCCGGCATGATCCGCTTGATTCCTGTGGAGACGGAGGCCACATTTACCCAGATGTGAATAATCAGATGGGAGTCTAACCACTTCATCATCAGTGATGGGCAGTTGGCTGCACTTTAATGGCAGCTATGAGGTATTTACTACGATGCTACAAGGGTGTACCATGCTGCCGTGGTGGTATAGAGCTGGCACATACCAGCTGGCTAACGGCACAGGTGGGTTTGAGTCAGGCACGCTAAGGTGTAGCTGTAAAGGCCAACGTGGTCGCACTCCTCACCGTACCTATCTGGTGAGGGGAGTAGGTAAGGCTGCCGGTGGTGAAGAGCAGGTAGGTCTTGTCGTCATCGTCCTCCGGAGTAGAGGGTGCCAGGAGGCTATGGTCGGGGACCCGGGTACGAGTCCTCCCCATGAGGCGGGCCACTTCAGCCTCCAGTTCCTGCTCCCTGCGCTCTGTGTCGTGCAGACCCTGGTGGATTCAGCGGGACGGGTTCGATGAAGGAGAGGCAAAACCAAAACATAAACACACCCACCCCTATTACAAGGGGGTGCATGTCATCTTATTTTAATTATAAGAGACTGAGGTCTAAATTAGGCTGTCAAATCATAGATCAAAAACAGAAGATGAGACAAAGGGTAACCAGAACCTAAGGTGGATTATTGGCATAAAGCACATATGAACAAGAATTTCTGTGCAACTGTTAAGTTCTTTGGCACTCGTTTACTATTGACATCGAAGGGGGATTTCGGTGGCCTGGGCAGTGACCACACCCCTGTATCTGTGGTGGTTTAAAAACAGACCCCACTATGTGCCGGATGTCTGGCCTGCCCCCACCTGGCTGACCCTGTGGCCAAGCTTCTCCCCCACGGAGGCGGGCTCCCGGCAGCATGGGTGGGTGGGTCGGCCTATCAGACTGTCATCCTCGCTCTCCTCTTCGCTGTCGCCGCCCAGGTCGAAGAGCAGCGGCTGGTGGCGTCCCGTGTCATTGTCCTGCCGCGCCCGGGACTGAGCCTCGTAGTCCAGAAGAAGGTCCGGTGAGTTGTGCCGTCGGCAGTGAGCCACCATCACCGTGCGGATGCTACTGGCGTTGACATTCTGGATCTTGAAGAGACGCTTCACCACATTGACGTTCTCAGACTCCACATCCTGGGGGAGAAAAGTGGTAATGGCGGTGGTGGGGGAGGGTTGAGGTCAGGGCACACAAGGAACAGCCTGAAGATCAGGAGTAGGAACTGTTTCCATAACAATTCAATTTATATAGCGCCTTTAACAAGGAGCACCGTCACACGCACTTTACATGGCCCAAGGTTCCCAGAGAATAAGCCAAAGGGGGCATATAGGGGGCATCAGAGCTGTTGGCACCCCTAACTGGAAATGCACTATAAAAAAATACACTTAGAAATGGTAACATTATATAGACAAACTCAAAATACTAATGTGAGATATACTGTAGTTTAGCAATGTTTCAATAGAACCAACCACCTCAATCTGATGGAAAACCTGTGGGCTGAACTAAAGACACATCTTGAAACGATCTGCACAAGAGTGATGGACCAAACTCCCGCCAAAGGTTTGCCTGACAGGTTAATAAAATACAGAACTTCACACATGTTCTTTATCTGGATGATATTTATTTTTAGTGCATTTCCAATCAGGGGTGCCAATAACGGTGGAGCCCAAAGGAGGCTATTTGAAAAGCTAAACGGTACACTTAACACACTGTGTAGGCAGTGTGTGTGTTACATTATGGTATTAGATACACACTATCGATTTTTAAACGTTTTAATCTCAGGACCCAAATAGCAAACTTGGCACCACACTGGCACCCAGGATTACCACACCAACAGCATACCCGTGTGGCAATGCACCCCAAAGACACTCGCAAGCCAGATTTGGCCGCTGCAGGCCACGCTACAGATTCAGGCCAGGAGCTCCACGGACCTGGAAAGCTTTGTTGAGCCAGAGCACAGAGCAGGAGGTCATGTTCCCAATCCAGTGCAGGTTCCCCGAGATGAGGTGGGTCTCATTCAACCAGCAGCCAAACACGTCGTATGGCTTGTTCCGCACACGGGAGAGAAGTGTGTAATTATCTGAGTGATGTTGGAGAGAGAGAGAGAGAGAGAGTTTCAATTGTTCACAGCAGCAAAATTAGTGCCATTATATGGATGTGAGCTTATTGTAGTGGTGTTTTTACTTCTTTTTGTCTGGAGAATATAAATTCACTTAACTATTTAATGAGAATTGCCATCCAGGACTGACGTTATCGACAGTGGCTATACATGTGAACGAAAAGGCTCTTACCGAGACTGATGACGGCGATCTCCCCAGAAGAGGAGTGATGCGGGCCCAGGTAGACCCCCGACACCAACAGAAGACTGTCGTCCGCATTGAACTGGGAGAACTGGGTGTAACCCCAGTTGTACTCCCGCATGCTGGAGCTGTGGACCAGGCCGATGGAGCCATCCGGCTGCTCAGTGTCCCAAATCTGTAAGGCATAAGGAAGGGGATGTGGAATTAATGCAGTCAGGTGGGGTATATGGTGTGGATGGGGGCAGGGCAGGAGGAATGGGAGAGTATGACAAAACAGACAAAAAGCAAACGCGAATCACATCTTAGACAACATCAGCTACCACCGACTCCATAGGTTACAAGTGTACATTAACTAATGAGACAAACTTTTTTTGCTTTAAACAAGAAAATAGACACTGTTCCTTTAATTGCGACAGTCATGTGACTTGGGATATATAAGGATAGCTATCGGCTTGGAGAGTCACATGCACGAGCAGTCAGCTCACTGCCCTCACGCTACTCTCACTGGTAGCGCAGCAGCCAAATAGGTCTGATGACCTGCAAATTACTAAAGAGCCATGAAGACTAGAGGGGGAGGTGGGGCTGTGTGCTTTTGTTGCCTGGACTGATAAGAGGTCCCAGACACCACGTGACACACCTTGACTGTGCAGTCCTTAGAGCAGGAGGAGAAGCGGTGGCCGCGGTGGGAGAAGGCCAGATGCAGAACCTGGTCATGATGCTCCTTCAGGGTCTGCACCTCCACGCAGGGGATGCAGTCGTATAGCCTCCTAAACTCCTGGTACCAGGAAACAGCCGCTGCACGGAAATGAGGAAAGTCAGAGAGCAACGGCAGATCCAGCAGGAGAGCCTGAATATAGGAAGGACGGCTTCAGGGAGGAGGTACTGTGATAAGCACAGTAACCACCCCATCTAACAACAGTTCCCTATCCATTCAGCAAGGCAGGAGGGATACCCAGGGGTTAAAATTTAAACTCCAGCTCATGAAACCCCAGATCCGCTGCTGGGCATTCACTATATTTGTTCCATTTCACCTTCAGCAAACTGAATTCAACCAGTTGTGGGCTTGAAGATCTTAAAGTCATTTGGTTTAGTACTGGCATGGACAGCCTGTTCTGCATGCATAAGAGCAAGTTTTAGATTTAATCTGAACGGCAATCAGCTCCATTAAGGTGTGTGGAAGGGGTCAGTGACTGGAGGTGGCGCACAGCCAACCCATGTTTATATGGAGCACAGCATTCTTACCTGGGTGCCGGGGCACAGATCGGGGAATGCGGTAATAGGTGTAGAACAGCTCTTTCCACAGGAACTCATCCCGGGACACGGCCAACCACTGGTGGCAGGTCAGCCCTGCATTCAGCACCGCATTATGGGGTAGATGCAAGAAGATCTCCAGTACCAGGCTGTCCGGCAGCGATGACCCACTCGCCATCCTGTCATCCTGTCCGGGGAGAGGCAAGGATGAGGTAAGCGCCTCAGGATGGACTAGAGCACAGGACAGAGCATGGAAAGCGAATATTTACAATCAAAGCTGACTTGACCGCCCAACGCTTGCAAGTTCAATTTCAACGTTCACCTCACTTAACATGCAACTGTCATTTGGTATTACAGAAAGTGTACCTTTTAAGGAAGAAAAAAAAAAAACATTTAAAGACTTTCTAAACTATATCAGATGAGTCAAGCTCCCTTTTAGGTCTGTTATTGACAGTAAATATGAAATGATGGCTATAGGGGTATGATTAAATTATACGGGTTCACGTAAAAGCAGTAACTGGATGGAACGAAATCCTGTACCCACAGCGGCCCCACAGGACCGGAGTTTGAGAGCCCTTCTCTAAAGTGTCCTGCGGGGGGCCACAAAAACCGTGAGATCTCACGGGATCTTACATTTCAAGGACTGAAACCCGCAAATCTTAATCTGACATAGATGCATCTGGCCTGGCACGCGCTCACTTCACGAGCGGCCGCTAAACAGCCTACGTAAAAGGCGCACGCGCCACGACACGTGCCAGCCTTGTCGCAAAGCGAAGGGATGGGCTCTGGGTTCAAGGGGAAAATAAGTAAATAAACGTTTGTGGAAATCATCACTAATTTGCCAACAAACCAGGCGCGGAAATACTGGATTTGAACGTAGTATTCGGTGCAATCAAAGCGGCTGTGACCCCGTTAAATAACGCACGAGATGCAAGCGACGCGACGCCCTTTTACGTGGCAGTAACGTGGGTTCTCTCACAGATTGAATCGTTTACTTGACATACTTCATGGTGCCGTTAAGCAGTCGACGGCTCCGTTTCTCAGCCACAGGAGGCGGCTGTTGTCCTCGGATCGCAAACAAACGTGAAAGCAGCAACCACACTGCCACGACCAAGCGTAGCTCTATGATAACACCTACACTGTTCACAATGACCGATACGTGACTCGGCCCGTCTTACAGGTCCGGAGCACCCCGGCACCCAAAAAGAGCCCATCGTACGCACGGTACTGCGTGCGGCGGCCTGGGACACATCCTATGGGGTCCCCACCCTTCTAAAAGCCAGTTATTCTCGCAGGTCGCACGTATAAGCGATATAAACGTAGGCGGCCACAGCTGTCATGCAGGTACATTTTGCGACGAACTGAACAAAGCTATAGTGTTCATCCAGCTGTTTTGTCAAACAAACAAACGAACGAACAAACGCTACCTACACCCGTAGAAAGATGACAGGTTTACTTGGTTATTCACGACAGACAACAGCAGTGACATACCTGGTATTGAGCGATTTTGAGCGCCTTATTTTTGGTTGATGTTATGAAGGAAACAAATTATTTTGCAAAACGTTTATATACATGAAATCTTCGACTCGCGAGAAATGTGAAATCCCTCCGTTGTTGTGGTCAGACTCTACAAGCCGACTGCAGAAAAATTTAAAAGGCTGGGACTCCTAAGGCATTGTTAATCGATGCACGAAGGCGCATTGAACAAACTACATGTTAAATAAATGTTCATTAAACTCCCTTCCAGGTGTCATCTTGTAGTATAATCAGGGCGCCATTCTCCCGTTGTGCTTCACAGTACCAGTGAGACAGCACATTCGAGAGGCATAAAAAAAAAACTTCCGATGATGTTGAATGGAAACACCATTTGATGGAATTTAGATAAGCTGTATTAAATGATGTCCAGGAAATAAGCTTCGTCGTGTTTTGTATAGGGACGATGGAAGCTTTATGATGAGGCTTTTTCCTGGTTGTGTCGGAGAAGCGGCGAAATTTCGGAGCTTTGGCTGCATGCAATGAGCGATACCTAGCGGTCAGCAAAAAATATTCTTCTCCTTCTGGCTGCTCCAGTCAGGGGTCACCACTGGGAATCAACCGTCTCCATCTCCTCCTGTCCTCTGCATCTTGCTCTCTCACCACATCCACAAACCTCCTCTTTGGCCTTCCTCTTTTCCTCTTGCCTGGCAGCTCCATCCTCAGCATCCATCTCCCAATATACCCAGCATTTCTCCTCTGTCAGTGCAAACCAACACAATCTCGCATCTCTGGCTTTGTCTCCAAACCGTCCAACCTGAGCTAACCCTCTAATATACTCCTTCCTAATCCTCTCCATCCTCATCACACCTAATGCAAATAATAATATAGTACAAAAATGGCTCACAGCTGTGCACTCAGAACCGCAGGTGAAGTGGGTGTACAGCTGGTTGATTTAATCATCTGTTTTAATGCACACATTCATATTTTTTTTTATTAATTTGCACTTGAAATGGAACATGGATTGGAATAGCTGCCCAACCAATAGATAAAGAAAACCATGAATGTAATAGAATTAGTGGAAATATTTTGCTACTGATCTTGAGTGGATGTTGCCTCATCTCCACACCTGGGAGTTCAGATGAAGGTTTGGCTCACCCCGTGGCACAAGGTTTCTCTCCGTTCTTACCTCCATTGCTCAGTTCGATGGAGCTTTCATATAAACAAGCTTTAATTACGACTGCTAACCATTAAGCGTGACAGAGTACAAAGACAACATCTTTTATCTGGAATTAAAAAACCATAACGTATGAAATAAGTGCTAGAAGGTGTAGCGTTTAAGGGTGTGAATTGCTTGAAGACTTCAACTTTTAAGCACGAGTTTTTAAAAATGACCGTGCATCGAAACTTTCAACAAGTGTTTCTAGAAATCCGACCACAATAAAGATATTTATGTGTCGTGTTAATCATTCGTGTTTATTTTATTTTGGTCTCTCCTACAAATCATACAGAATGCTCGCTGACATCACCTCCAGCCCTACAGTACTAATTCCTCAACTGGAACTAAAATGTATGGTTATTACTGTGGCCGCTCCTTCCACTTCCTAACTTGTTTAACTACTCTCAGATTACACTTAACAAAAAACGTGGCATTTCAGTAAAGTGATTGGCTTAAAAAAAGTTTAAAAGGGGAAGGAAAAAATAGCTATATCCACGTTTCCTGGGTGGTTTTCTGGCTCATGTTAATTTACCCCTAAATAAGAGAGGAGACTGAACCAAACACTCCACACGGTGGCACATGGAAGTTTGCTAGGATGTAACTTAATGTGTCCACCAGAGGGCGGAGTTTCGACTCTCTATGGCTAGGAGAGGTCTGTCAGATCCCAGTGAGAGAGACGGGGCTGCAAATACACTAGAATCCTAAGGAGGGTTTCCATTTGCTGGGATACATGGTGCAATTAAAAGGCACAGTGTGCTTCACTTGTCGAGAAGATAATGAATTCTGACTGCATAAGAAATGAGCCATTTTTAAATAAAGCCCACCAAAAACTTATTTCCCCAATCTTAAATGGAAAGAAAAATGAACACTGCGTAGTTTTAAAAAAAAAAAAAAAAAAAAAAAAAAAAAATTATGAGTGTGTCATCTAGCAGTAGGGAATTTGTGGCTTTACCATTAACCATAAAACCAACTGCGAGCACATTCATACAAGTGGAACGAGACAGAATTCAGCTTTTCAATGAACCTCACAAGATACCTAAAGGAAAAGTTAGTATTCATCATATACATGTGTGCCAAGTACTTGGCCTTAGGCAGATGAGAGCTTCTTCGATTGTCAGTTAGCATCAATGGCTCTTCCAGGTCACGTGGTTAATACTCGGTAGTGAGCCTCCGGTGACTTGAATACTGAGCTGCGTGTTTTCGAAAGCTGCATCCTTACACTGACTACTCCTTCAGCCAGGTGAGCAGCTGTGGGACGTAGTAGGTGATTATGACATCAGCACCTGGAAGATAGAGAGCCATTTTAATGACATTTTAACACCTTCACTCATTAATAATGCTCCATTTCATTGTACCATATTCCTCTAGAATGGACCAATGAAGACGAATCAATCAGATCCTTAATGGCTCGTGAATAAGCATGAATCTGTTCCTTTTATGCTATAATACCACCTTTAAAAACTCAACCTTTTGCCATATTGATTTACAGCCCTATATATCACACATGCACACAAATGTAATAAGAAAAATCCAGATTAAAACAACAGGGTTCCACACAGAATATACTTGAACCCTAATTACATTTATGCGATGATAAAATGTTAAGTCCAGATATATAAAATCTGTCCCCCAGGAGTACGGTCACTTTGCCCCGTCAACTCCCCATTCCTCTCGAACCCCCCCGCACTTACCGCCACGTCGGAGGGCTGTCATAGACTCCATCACAGCCATGCGCAGGTCAAACGCTCCGGCCTGGGCTCCGTGCCACAGCATGGCGTACTCCCCGGACACGTTGTATACGGCCAGAGGGTGGGCGGGGTGCTGCTCCCGGGGGCGGGACAAAACAGCAAAGGGATCGGGATGGAGAGAGAGAGCACATGAGTGAGCTTGGAAGCACTATGGAAGACGGAGGCAAGTTCAAGTGTTTTTACAACATAAACCTGAGGTTCCCAGACTCACAGGGGAGCCGCGGGATATTTAGAATTTGGGGGAAACACAGTGACACCCGACACCTAGTGACCCAGGGGCTCCTTGAACGGCGCCGCGAACCGAGAACGTTTGGAAACCTCCGATTTCAACAGTTAAGGTTGCTATGGAACCTTAGACTGTATTGAAGCAATAAAATCGTTCTCATACCTGTTTATAAGGCGGTCTTGCGAAACGATTGGCTCTAGTTATTTATACAGTCAGTTTTGTGAGAAACGCATAATCCGGGTTTTGCTCATGACTCTTCCATAAAGGCAGACGTTTCATGTCAATATCTACACAGCTGCCAACTTGTCGATGGGGAAATGCTGAAAGACTCCAGAGGATGGAGCAGAGAGTGATGGACGCTGGACGACAGTGACCTTGTCCTTGACCTCCCTGACTATGTCCAGATAAGGCAGGCCCGGCTTCACCATCAGCATGTCGGCGCCCTCCTTAACATCTCTGTCCTGGAGGTGAGCCGAGAGGAAGTCAACCAGACCGAGTATCTTCACAGATACAAACATACACAGGCACGCACACACACCCTCGCTTACCACGGCCCGCAGCGCCAGCCCCCGTGCCCCAGGCGGCAGCTGGTAACACCGGCGGTCTCCAAACGCTGGCTTGGACTGGGCGGCGTCCCTGCACGCGCGTGAGAGAGCAAGGTCAGCACGGCGATACACGGCACGCGGGAAGGCCTAACCGGCAGTAGAGCCTGATGTTTGCACAAGTCATGCTCAATGCTGTTCCTGTGGTCGCCCCTCACCATGACACAAATCAACGGATGAGCAGCAATGCATTTATTAATAAAAAGAAAAACCATATTTTTCTTAGCTATGGCAGAAGTGCAGAGAGAAGCTTTACAAGGTGCTGATGTTGTTTGGTACAGTGACACCAAAATAGTGCTATGATACCAAAAATTTAAGCCTGCATGGGTCCATCCTTATGCTGCTTTCAGTTATTAATTATTTCATTCAAAGCCCCTTAAAAGAGCGACGTAAAGCAGGGGGGCTGACTGCACCACACTCACGAGCATTGGAGTGATTGAATGCAGTTTTAATCTAAATGTTCTAAAAGTTTTAGCAAGATAGATTTGAGGGTGAAGTTGTTTTTGTATGTGTCAAAATGTGTATTAAGATCAAGGCTTATTCTGTCTACTGCAAACCAAATTTACCTATGGGTACAAATAAAAGAAACTGAACTGAAACAGAAGCTAGAAACAGGAATTTGAACTTCTTTAACACGTAAGATGGAAACCTGTGGTAACGCCATGGATGAGGTCCGCAGCCACATCGTGCTGTGGTCAAGCCGAGTTGCATGATAGTTAAATCACATCGGTATCGCATTTATGTCAACGCGTGTCCGTTAAAGGTGAGCAGACTGGTCACTACTGTCAATGTCGGACAAAACAGGCATGCGGAAAGGAACATGACAGCCATCAATGAGGTTCTGAAATACCGGGGCCACAATTAAGTTTCAGAATTTAAACATCAAATACGGCTTAATTGGTTTGTGTTTTGCATGTGTTAAAATGATATTATACATCACTGGCATGTTTAATTCATGAATGCTAATTTCATAATTATGAAAATTTTATAATATTCATAATACAGTAGAAAATCCTGTAATCTGCACACAACCTGCAAACTCAAAACAGCAGCACTTTGTGAAACACTCAATTTCACTTCTTAAATCGAGTCCTTCTCAGGCATTTCACACGTGCCTCATGTTCGTTTCTTAAATTTTAACGGCAAAGTGTGAATAAACGAGTAACATACTCCTACTCGGGAGTTACGTCCACCCCCATGTTTGTGTATTTCTGATGGTCGCACATTTTAAATCTTGAAAAAATACAGCAAATGGTAAAGTCTCCGGTCGTTGTGTGTAATTTTGGCCCCACTTACACAATACAGAGAGACACACGAAGTATTTTTCAGTTTGAACTCATCAGCCCTTTGCCGCCTATAGTGTTGATACTGTACCAAGCCAGCAAATCTCGTATTCCTGCTGAAGTCAACATTCTGATATTGACCTAAACCCACAAGGTACCATCCAGTCCAAGATGGTCATGATCTCGTGATGCTTCTTCCAAATACTTCCCGCTGAGCCCTCGCCTGTCTGTCATTCCAGGGCACCGGGCATGGGTGGATGTAAAAGACAGACGCCAACACGGAGACGAGAAGAAAGTATCTTTGTTTACCTGAAGGGACCATAGAAGCAGGAAGCAAACTTGGCACTGTAGCTTAGCACAGACACCTGAGGGCGAGAGGCAAAAGGGTGTGGACACAAAGGCCCCATTAACTACCAGGCATACAAATCAAAGCCTCAGCAAACCCAGGCCTAGCCAGAAAGCTTTTCCAAATCCATTTTATGGCAGTTAAATCTAGCAGGGTAATCAAAGGACTCAACAGCTTGACTCAAACCTCCCCAGGTTTACCTTATTTCCCAAGTCATTGGATAAGAGGGCTTGCTTGATGGCCCCCACACGTCCGTCCATCATGTCTGACGGGGCGATAATATGACAGCCTGCAAAGGCGGCGAGGAGAAATAAAGCTCTTTTAAAAAAAAAAAAAAAAAAAAAAAAAAAAAAAACAAAAAAGGTCCGCCAAACCATAAGTTCAGTGCATCTAGTCAGACATGGGGCCTGTGGCCTCTACGTGAGTGTCTGCAGCGAGGGTGTGCTGACATGTCGTACAGGGGTTTACTATCACAGGTATACGCCAGAAAACGGCCCTGGGGATGAAGAGTGGAGGCAAAATAACAATGACACACATGAAAGGGGAGAAGAGGTCGTGCTGGCCCCTGCAACACAGGGTGAAGGGGGCGACAACACAGGGCGAGCGGGGACACAAAAGGAAAATACTTAAGAGAAAAGATGAAAACGACTCAATTACCTGCCCAGGCGTAGGCTACTGCCACTTCTGCCAGGCGCTCGCAGCTCGCTGCATTGTCCAGAGAGCCGTCCTGTCGTAAAATTCCTGCGACAGTAAAGCGAAAGACATCAGCGCCGCTGCACGCTCAGAAAAGCCTTAAAAATCCCCGCCCCCACCCCCCCCTGCCTCCCTTTACCTATTTCACATCCCCCCCCCCCCCCCACACACCCCCACACCCACCCACCCCCACACCCTCCCCCACCACCCCGCGCCGCCCCCCCCCCCCCCCCCCCCCACACCCCCGCCGCCCCGCCCGCCCC
>JAACJT020000095.1:2192204-2240284 GCA_009936485.2 Gymnarchus niloticus | reverse complement strand
AAAGAAGAATGTTGGTACGAGGCAGGGCACGACACGACCACCCACACAGGAGGAACAGGGGGGGGTGGGGGGGGGGGGGGGGGGGGGGGGGCCACACCAAGAGGTTTCATAATTAGGACTAGCTCAGAACTTCAAGGACAGATTACAAGAGGTGTCAGACTAGAACAAACTTCTC
Source organism: Gymnarchus niloticus (assembly GCA_009936485.2). Lineage (NCBI taxonomy): Eukaryota > Metazoa > Chordata > Actinopteri > Osteoglossiformes > Gymnarchidae > Gymnarchus > Gymnarchus niloticus. Next base: position 2,240,109 of record JAACJT020000095.1, on the reverse strand, counting down.
TTAATTCACCAGCACCCAACCCTGCATATGGAAGCGACAAACCAGAGTGTGTATGCACACGCACACACCCTCAAACAAGACGACGGAGAAATTACGTGATAAAAATGGGATATATGAGGTTCTCTGGCCGCAGATCCGAGGCACATGACTGCCAGTGTCTGAGGGTGGGGTGAAAATACCCACTGTGTAGGAGAGATTCCACTGACTGCATCTTGGCACTAAACAGGAGAGAGGAGAACAAGGCAGAGTGAAACAATGAAGTCAAAAGGAAGGGGAAAAAATGGCTAAACGTGTACAGAGCAGATCAGTCACGAAGCAGGACTAATTTTCAGCCCTGGAGTTTTATGCCCAAGACCAGCCTATTTTGTCTTTGTTCTGGGGGAACTTTGATAAATGATGCCACAGTTCAAGTCTAATCATCTTTGTTATATCCTGACAGCAACATGGATTTAACAGGTTTAAACACCTCAATGTAACATCACTTTTGTTAATATTTTGTTTATGCTGCTCTGTCCTCTCTACCTATCAGCACTCATGACTTGTTCCTCGCCCTGGTTTATCCTCACCCTCAATAGGGGATTTATTTTTTGTATGCATAGCACAAGTTTTTCAGCGCATAATTACTAATTTAATTGCAGGTTTTCTCAATGCTATTTATTTGTTTCTGTAAATTAAGCATTCAAGGAAAAAAATAGAACCAACAAAACCAAGAGAGAAAGAACTGGTGACAGAGTGAAGCATTCCAGTAAACTGAGACTAAAACCAGGTTAACAATCTTAGTCTTTAAACTGTGATCGGATTTTCCTCTTAAGCGACTCGAAATGTGCGCATCCGATGCAGCAGATCGCGCCTGACTTTTTTCAATGTCATTTTAAACATTTTTAAACTCATGTGGTTAAAAAGATACAGCCCTGCATTCCAGCTATCTGACCAAACCGTTATATATGGTGGCCTAATTGATATAATTAACAGCGGCTCGTTATTTAAATTTAAAAAAAAAATGTCTCTGGAGCCGTCAGTCAGAATTTGAAATTAAATGGAAAACTACCAAGTCGTACCTCCGACCTACCAGTTAGTAACTACATTGCTCTGATTTACATAAAACCTTCCTAAATGTGCAAATTCAATTAGCAAAACAAACAGGAATTGGAAATCGACGCATTTACCCGTTAGTAAACTAGCGAAACGCCAGCGATCGATGAACTCGAAGCGTTGCTTCCTCCTGACTTCTGCGTGACACCACGGAGAAGGAACGACGCGAATTGAATTAAACTGAACCGAACTGAACTGAACTGAATTCGTCGGCCACCGTAGAACGGCGAGACGTCGGAACGTGCGCCCCACGCCCGAACTCTCGCGGTAATTGGATATCGCGACCAGAGACCGAGATGGGAGGCAAACAAATGTAGCAGAGCTTGGTTGAAACATTGTATCTCTGTCATGGGCGACACATAGGTAAATGTTACATTGTTGTCAGCTGGCTTCGTTGGGTCATTTTGGCGCTGAGTTGGTTTGTAATTTAACCTGGAGGTTAACTGAGATGGAGCTCGACCAAAGTGTTTTATATCAGTTATCTCATGGAATAGAAGCATGCAGGCTTAACCGGATGGCTAGAATAGACATGTAAGAGAATTTACTCCACATCTATCAGACTGGCCAGATATGAGCTACTTTGTAAATTCTCGTGTTATTCTTTATTGAGTAAACCCTTTTCCAGCGACGAAGTTTTCCAATTGTGTTGCTTGCCTCTTAATAGCAGTGAGAGAGACCTCTGTGATATGGTTTAATTTAGCTAATGGGCCAGTACGTTTACTCTATGAACGGTCCTTAGTTGTTGAATGGTGCAGTGTTAGCCTGAGCTCAGTATGAGCATGACAGACATAGAACTGGTCGTGAAGTGTTGTTTCCTAGCCTTACATTAATTCGTAGGAGCGTCAGTGTATGAAATCTTGTTCATTTGTACTTAACAGTATGATTTCGTTTTGTCTAAATGTTCTCTTTCTACCTACAGGACGAATGGTTTTCTCCCTTCTTCGAGTGTTCAAGTGCTGGGGACATTAAGTATTATAGTTTATAGCCCCTGCCCCTGCGTGACAATGTCACGTATGTCCTCCAGGGCCTGGTCTGATCATCCATTACAAAAGAAGTTCTGCTTCGGTTTTGGCAACTCTGCTTAGTTTTAATTCTCATCCTGTTTCTTTTGGTTCTTCTGATACCTCTGTTTGGACCCTCAGACCTTTGGTGGGGGGGGTCACAGACACCCACTCCACTTATCATAACAGCCAAAAGCAGTCCAACAGCCCCACTAGCCATGTTGTTCTCTTTGCGGGAGCTGGTCCAGTGGCTGGGCTTCGCCACCTTCGAGCTCTTCCTTCACCTTGGCGCTCTTCTGGTCTTCAGCCTGCTGGTGGCGCTGCGGGCCGACTTGTTCACGGCCGGGATGAGCTGGTGGCTCGTGTTCGTGCCCCTGTTCACCGCTGACGGACTCAGCACCTACTTCACAGCCATCGTGTCCATCCGGCTACACCAGGAGGGCGAGCGTCGGGTGGCCGTGCTGCGGCTCCTGTGGGTCCTGACGGTGCTCAGCCTCAAGCTGGTGTGCGAGGTGCTTCTGTGCCAGAAGCTTGCCGACCAGGACCAGGCCCACAACCTGTGGTTCGGCCTCATCATCTCGCCTCTCTTCATTCTTCTCCAGCTGCTCATGATCCGTGCCTGCCGTGTCAACTGAGGGGTGGGCGGAGGGGGTTCTCTAGAGTGTTTGGGTTTAAGGATTCATCATAAACTCTAGGTGGTGATCTGGCTCCTGAATACCTGCTCTATTGGCCTTGTTGGCCTGTTGACTCTGTCTACACAGAGTGTGAAAACAATAAACAAGTTAATGCTGAGTTTACTTGTTACAGGAGGAAAAAAAAAAAATGGGACAACTGATGATGTTTTATGGCTGACTTTGTTAGCACTCCATCACAGAGAAGGGCTAAAGCTGTAAAGCTGTGCCCCTTTGGGGTTCGAATCTCCCTGGTCTTTCAGGGTCTTCTTAGTGCCGGGTCCTCTGTCTCGATCAGCGGGAGACTAAATTGCTGTGTCTTTACGTGAGAACAGGCTGGCATGGGACATGTATTCCTTTATCAAATGCTGTGTGGCTTATGAAGTTTGATTGGCATAAATCATTTAAAAATAAATTGCATTGAAGACGCTTGGTAGTGATTCTCCTGCCCCATCTTGATTTGCCTCTGTCTGTAATCCAAATACCCACGCTTTACTTGAACAACCAATTCCGTCTGTTAACTACATTTGTTTACTTTTAAATTTTTGAAAATCCTACCTGTATGACTTTTTTTCATTGGTAAATGTATGAATTGTAAATAAATTGATATTTAAGCCTATCCATTTTAAAATTCGTATGTATTTAACTTAATGGATTTTGATCTCATTAGATGAAGTGAATGTTTCATGGTTGTTGAGGGTAGTTAGTTTCCTCTAACTCTATTGTCCTATCTGGCCGATTCTTACATGAATGGTCAGAGCAAGGCAGTCCATTCAGCAGAATCTGCCTGAATCCATTTGTGATGTAACAGTGCTAATCTTTTTGTAGCAACTAGATATAATCAGTTACATACGTAATCTGTCTTTCCATTTCTTAATATTTAACGTTTCATGCCCATAGGAAGCACTTCTTTAGGCATTGTGATTTAAAAATAACGATTAGCTGAATATAAATGTCACTTAGTGATTAACTACATATGACAAATGAAGCCACACATTAACTTATAGCTATAGGGAAGGCTGCAAGGGGCAACCTGTTTTACTTTCAATTCTGGGTGGTGTTCTACAGCAGTGCCCGCTTCCGTACCTCCCATTACATGCTTCTTGTTAACAAAACCATATCCGCGTTGATGTCTCAGAAACTACAGTATTAAAATTAGCCGGATCAAATGTCGTGGCAATGGGTTAAAAAGAGAAATTGCCCGATTTTCTCCCCCACTTGGAGCTTCCTCTTGGCATGTGACGGACACGGGTGTATCACTAAGCATTGATGTAAGTCTGGACTTGACGTCAATCACTCGAAATCTACTGACCCATACCTACAGTATAAAGCTGGGCTTTTCCATCGGGGATTCGAGGTCTCTGGGCTGCTGTGGGTATTCACAGAGCAGTCCATCAGAAACGTCCTGTGAAAGTTGAACAAATGTATTGGCGAATCTCTCTCATGCACTACGTAGGGTTTTATTTTTTAACGCAACGTGGTGTTTTTAGCCACCAACGAAAATATTCAAGTCGAATCCTCGACCCTCAGAAGGCAAATATCCACAGGACCCACCACTCCCCGGGTCTTAGCCCTTAGTTATTCATTAAATCCAGCATTAGTGATAGGGGGTCTGGAAATCCCTGATTTAAGAAAGGTTAAAAACTTTCTTGTAAAGCAAAGCTTGACAGAGAAATTACTCTCATAACATTATAACATTATCTTAACTGGCCTTCAGATAAGGATAACATTAAGGCACGGTTAATGATTACTCAATTAATGACATGCCTGTAGAAATGGAAATAAAAACTAGAAACAATCATTTGGAACTGTATTTATGAAGGTTTCGCACATTTTCTTAATTACAGTGATGAACTATATTTAAAAATAGTGACCAGGACCAAGGTTAGCAAAGGCAATTGTACATTTTGGTGCTTCGTAATAAATGAATGACGATTATCTTAAGCGATGTCTGTCTGGTGAAGGATTTGGGGCAACACGGTTAGTGACCCAAGACTGGACTTGAAATGAAGGCCAGCAGAGTATATCTAGATAAAGAAAGCGCCTGTAATCGCTGCTTTCATCCCGTGTGAAGACTATAGACTTCAGCTCTTTTTACACTCAATTCTATGTAAGTCATCTCTTTACGTCTTCATTTACGGGAAATACTCGTATTTTTATTGTTTTCGGACTTCGCTCCAGGCGCTGCCAAGCCTGCAGGGCTCCATAAATAACACTTCACAGCGAGGCTTAACATTCGTGCTAGTCACACAGACATACCCTCAGTTTCATTGTTTCAAATGATGGGTGACACACCTTCGTCACCACGTCTTGCCCGAATGCCTTAAATGGTTGTCATTTTTAAGCAAACTCTCATTCTGAGCCAAGATCAGACTCCGGAAGACACATGAGCAGCATCTCATTATGTACAGATGTGTTTTTGTGTAATGCACTTAGATCAGGGCTAGATAAAGAGATCCCGTAGTGTATCCATTAACTGTCTAGCTGCTCCTCCTAACGTTTTGTCTCACGCGTGTCATTTCTGCTCCTGAACGCGTACACGTCGCTGAATTTAATGTAATTATCATATCAAAGAGCCGTCAATATCGAGTCCGGAGCATCGGGAATACAAAAAGAGGATGGGAATCTGCGTGATCGAAACTGATCCTACAGAAAGGAAAGACGAGGCGGGCTGAGCAGAAAATGAATGCGTTTTTGTATGCACGTCTCCCGCCTCGGTAGCACAATGATCGGGCTGTGACCATGGACAGTAGTGATACAACCACATTTCAGCGCACTTTGGGGTCCTGAGTTTTTGGTATCGAGGGACGGAGTGTTGTTAAGCAGCATTTATCAGGATTATACAGTATGATTATTAATCTGTCCACAGCTGTCTGGCTCCTGTAGCTTCGGGCAGCACTGATTGTGATGTACTCGTCCATGGAAAATACTATGACATACTGACTGTGGTCCGGCTAGTGAATAACAGAAACATAAAGGTGTGTACGATGCACATCTCGCATCTCCGTTTTGTTACTATGGTTGCGTTAACCCAATGCATACACACCCGACGCATGACACAAGACACGAATATCGACGAGCGACAATAGTGAGGCACTCCACCTAGCTACGGATTCCGTTCTCTTTGTATAGACCAATTTTTAATCTCGTTTTGATGATCTAGGTCCAATCTCAAACGTGTCACCGCCCCACGTGAAGTGCCTATAACATCACTGCGTCGTAATAGTGTATTTATAATCACAACAAGCCCTCATCTTCCACTGGTGAATAAAAATGATTGACGAAAAATATGTATAGGGTTAAATAGCCCGAGGAGGCGAGCCCAGCATCTTTGATCGACAAGAGCTCTTCGCCTTCCCAACAATAGAAAGGGGAGGGTTTGCTGCGGCGGGCGGCGTGCAATGCAAAGCAGGGGTGTGCCTGAGATCGGTGTGACCGAATGAGGCGCGTCTGCGGCGTTGATGCTGCGGGACTGAAGGGTGACGTTTCCGGGGTACAGGTGCAGAAGGCGGGGTCGGGGCATCAGTCAGGCAGACAGGAGGGGGGAGCGCCAGAGAAGACAAGAGACGGGCATGTGTGCGTGCGCTGCGGCGGTGGCGGCGGTGGTGGCAGTCGGTGGATAAAGCATCAGAATCCCAGCCCTGGCGCACCAGGACAAAGCTTGCGGAGATCCCCCATCTGCCGTCACCATGTCTGGCGGCGATGTGCGCGTGCTCCGCCGCGAGGCCGCACAGGAGAGCGCGAGGATGCCGGCCTGGAAGAGGGAGATCCTGGAGCGGCGCAAGGCGAAGGGCGGCGCGCCCGAGCCCAGCTCCGGGGCCACCGCATCCCGGCTTAACGGCGAAGTGTCGGCGGACGGCGGCGGCGGCGGCGGCGACGACTCCAAAAACAAAGACAACGATACCAGCAGGAGCTACGCGGCGAGTGCAGCCAGACACCACTTCGCTGTCAAGCGAGGCAGCAGCAGCACCGCCTCCCCGGAGCTTTCCCCGGTGAAAACAAAGAAAGATCCCTGGACCGCGGTCGACCGGCGTGACTCGATCTCGTCGGAGAAAGCCGACGGCGACCGCGGGGAGCAGGAGAGGCTCGTACTGCAAGACAGTCTGGGCCCCTTACAGGAGAACCCGTTCATCAAACTGGAGAAGGAGCGGAAGAAGCGGCAGGACCGCGACAGCATCTCCCGGCCGGTGCAGCACATCCTCGAGTTGTACGGCAGCGTTCCCGGGATCCGCACCATCCGCGCCGACAACATCATTATAATCGAATCGGATCCCGATTACTTCCCCGAGGCCAGCGGCGCTAAGAGCGGCTCCAGGGTTCCGCAGAACGGCACGGTGGGCAGCTACAGCTCCCTCAACGACCTGGTGGACCGGAGGGGCAGTGCGGTGACCGAGATACGCGCCAAGGAGGTGGTCGTCTACGATTCCTCCCTCAGCAGGAGCGAGGAGAACCTGAGCACGCTGGGCCGGCCTGTCCCCGACGTGACGGCGTGCTTGGGGGACGGGCAGGGCAGAGTCAGCCGTATGCTGCAGAAATTCGACCGCAATTTCGGCAAATTGCAGCCTAAGTCCCACAGCACGGAGAATCTGCTTGACCTAGAGACCCCTTCGATGAGGCAAAGTTCCCGAGTCTCACCAAAGCCAGACCCGGTGCCAAAATCGGTGACCCCTCGTCAGTCTGCCTCTGTCACTCGCAGCCCGGAGCGGTCGTCCTCTCCGTCCGTCTTCCAGAGTCCCCAGTCTTCCAAGCACGTCTTCCAGTCCTCTTCGGACGTACAGGAGGACGTCGGCCACTCCGCTGGCTCGCCCTCGGTGTCTTCCTTCCGGAGACGCTTTGAGGTTCCTGCGGGGGGAGGCACACCGGCAAGGGCCCCAGACGGAAAGGAGCGGTCTCCAGCTAAGCCCCCAGGAGAGACCGAGGTGCTCTCCTCCAAAGCCACGGTGCCATGCTCTCCAGAGAAGCCCTGCTCCCGTGCCGAGTCTCCTGTCTCCTGCTCCCCGCCGCCATCGCCTCCCTCGCCCGGGTTTGAATTCCGGCCGTCCCTGCGCCCCGACTTGTCCTCACTGCCGCCCGGCGACATCCAGGCGCGAGCTCTGGCCAACCTGCGCCTCCAGTCGCGGAATTCCTTCACCGTTATTCCCAGACGGCGTGGATACATCGCCTCCCCCGGCAGCACTGCGCCCTCCAGCCCCGTGCGCTCCCCACCCTCGCCCACTCCACCTCAGCACGAGGTGGAGGTGACCCTGGCTGCTGTGCCAACTCCGTCCATGCCCCCTTCACCCGCCAAGAAGCAGGAGAGCGAGAGGCCCACCAGGCAAGCCAAAACGGAACCTCCCAAACCAGAACTCCCAGCCTGTCCCTCGCCACCCCCGAGACCCGAACCGGAATCCCCAATCCAGACCCCCGCACAGCCAGTGGACCCAGCGGCGGCCGACCGGCTGCCTGTCACCAACATCGATGACGTTGACGTGGAGCCACCCCAGATGGTCCCAAGTCCTATGTTGCAGCGTCGCACAGCTAACACCTTCACCGTAGTGCCCAAGCGAAGGCAGGAACCTCAGCCGGCCTCCGCAGAGCTTGGGGACCTTGCTGCTGGGGCCTCGGCCGGCTCTCCCTCCCAGCAGGTCCCGTACACGCAGGTGGGCTCCATGCTGAAGAAACGGTACCCTGCCGTGGAGGAGATAGAGGTCATTGGCGGGTACCTCTCCCTCGGCCGCTCCTGTCTCACCAAGACTGGCTCCACGGGCAAGAAGGTAAGCGAGACCTGGGCATGTGGATTTGGTGGTCAGCTGCAGCCTCAGTGGCACCGGCACTGACTCCGCCCCCAGTCATGGACACGGTTCATTAGTTTTAATTTCCCAAAAGCACCATAATGTGTAACGCTGCATCATTAATATGACAAATGACACTTGCAAATCGCCGTGTCCCCACTTGGTCATGGAGTCTGACTCATCAGCGGTCATGCCCGCATGATTACGCATGCTCAGGTGTTGGTGCTACTTGGACCCTCGTGTGTCGTCTGTTTTGCCTGCCAGCTGCTCCGCTGGGCCTTGTTAAGTGAGCCTTCTCCTGGAGTGCGTGGGAGTGTCATTCAGGTTGCCTTTAAGCAGGCTATTGGATGGTGGTGTTTACATTTCATATATTTAAACGCCGGGTTTTGCCTGCGGCTTGTTGGTTAAAGGACAGCCAAGCTGCCCCCCCCCGGAACGTAATGAAAACGTTATTGGACATTGTGGGAACGTTCCTTGTTTGCTGGGCCGCAAATCCCTAGGGGAAGGTTGGTCTGGATACCCGGAACCCAATAGTCTGCCTCGGTAGGTTACCTGTGTAAGTCCTAGGACAGGGCTTTAAAACCAAGGGTCCATAGCATAGTTGCTGAGTTTCTGCAGACGAAGTGTCAGTATGATATTCCGTTTTACGCAACATGGTAAGCCACCCCTCGTCCTTATTTGCTTATGTGATCACGCATTAGTGGTAAAGGGTCCCTGGTTTAAGAAAGGTTGAATGCCCACGATTTTTACCTTTTACCACCGAAATTTAGAGGGGTGGAAATATGACAGATTTCAAAATCCCTAAAGGAAATTACAAGTCTGTATCAGATGTCACTGAGTGGTGAATGAGGAGTTAACTGTGTTACATAGTCACTATTTACAGCTGTTCAATTCCGCACAGCTACTGTGAGTCTCTGAATGGTTTGCTTAAAGGCAGTTATGTGAGGGTATGGTGCTTTATTGATCGTCGACCTGGCCTCAACTTTGACACATCCGTGGGTGTTTTCTTCTAAGCGACACAGTTTCACTCTCCACCTCGGCATTCTGATATCAAAGCCGATTGCGTTGCTTGACGTCTTAATCGCATTATTGCATTTACTGGTGGGAAACCCCGTAAATGTGCGGTAATCGCTAACTCTCTACTGAACACTTCCTGCTAGGGGCTTAAAGTTCAGCTTGATCTGAGTTTGAGGAAATGATCTTTAAGTCCAGGTTGCGAGTTCCTGGTAACTGAACCCGCTGGCTTTCATTCAGTGGATGCATCGCTGGCACGGACGCAGCCTGACGCTGAGGTGCTCGACGTGTCTATATTTAGCCACTGACTCGTTGCCAAACGCGAGGTTAATCTCTTTTTGAAGCCTGACTGGGGGGAATGAGCAAATTGCTCTCGAGGTGGCAGCATTGAAATATCAGTATTTATAGAAACACGTCAACATCAAAAATGAATCTTGACAGATCCCCGAAAATATCCCGTATTGCTTGGCAGCTATATTTTCTTCCCCCACTTGTTCTCTTTTTTAATTTCTGTTTCTGTCATGGTGTAGTTGGAGTGCTATCTGCTGGGAGACTGTAGATATGTTTTATAATGAGTCTCCACACTGACAGAGAAAGTGTCTCCGTGGGCTGAGTGACTTTCTGTTCGTGGGTTTTTGCTACATATGGTCAATGTTCAGGAGGAGTGAGGATTCATTTTAAGACTGGAGTGTTCCTGTGTGAAGTTTGATACTGAGGCAGGGTTATTTGGGGGTTATCACAGTCCCACGGCAAATCTGTGAAATGTTTTGTTGGGGTATCGGAATGACGTGAGAACTCATGTCTGTTTAGAGTAAAGAGTGGCATTTGAATTTTTGGGGCCTTTTTGGCTGCTATGATGGTTCAGATATTTTATCGCCTGCAGTGGAAGGCTGTATAGGTCAGAGACTAACGTGACCACAGCATTTGGTTCTGAAACCCCCAGACCGTGAGGAATGTCCTCTTTAATTTGGAACATTGACACTTAAAAGTTTATAGCTTGGTTTGGCCCAAATGTTGGTGGAAATCCAGCTGTGTCACAGTCACGTTACCTGGAGGACGTGGCACTTGCGTGACAGGTCCATGTGGCCCACGTATGTCAAGCACAGAGACATTTCATTTAGCGGATGCTTTTGTCTGAAGCTTTGTACAAGTGAGGAAAGTTTGGTCAGAGCGCAGGCTCAGTCAGCAACCCTGGGGCAGCTGGGGTTAAGAGCCTTGCTCGAGGGCCCAAAAGTGATGTGATTACTTTGCTGGCCTTGGGATTTGAATCCATGACCACTTCCTTGTTTTCCTTGAGCTCGTGGCTTGACAGCATATCACTGTTTCTCTCTGGACCTCACCCTTCATGTCAGTCAGGAGTGAGGTCGTTGCTAGTCTCAACGTTCATTCACGTGGAGCTTGTTTTAAAAAAAAAAAAAAAAAAAAAGCAGCTGTGGGGGCAAAAAAAAAGATGCAGGGTGGGGTTGTTTGCCTTTGAGGTGGTGGTCGCTTTTGGGAAAGCTGTTATTATGGTGATGAGAGATCCGCCACTTTTACAGGCAAATCACAGGGCAGTGGATGAGTCTGTCTGCATGCCCCCCCCCCCCCCCCATACTGGTCACAGACGAACTGGGCCGGTTTCAGTGCTGTCTGTAACTCTCAACTGGTAGACCTTTCATCAGGCGTAATGAGTGCCGTCTGGTAAACCAGCATGGCAGTGACCACATGTTTGAACTGCAAGTCAACTGTCAGAAACACGCCGATCCGAGGCCTAGGCAGACCCCTGGCTTACACAGCTGTACTATAACCAGGTCTGACGGCCGCACGTTGGCATTTACTAACGAAGCTCCGAAAATAACAGACGCACAACCGTGACTGACGGCGAGGCGGGATGCGCCAGATCTCCTCGAACCTTCCCAGAATGCTACCTCCTTTAGCTATGTTAGGCTGCCGCTCAAGGCCTGCTAGCCTTTACTGCTCAGCCTAGCCATGAAGCGTTGGTCCTGCCTGGTAGGTTAATGATGAAGTGAGGAAGATTAACCTCTCATTCAGGCAATGGTCTGCGTTTATAGGGGCGGTAGCCAAATTGAATCATGCCCATTTAACCTTAACTAATAAAACACACTGCAATGCCAGTCACGGCTGAAAGCTGGCAGGGATGGGTAGTGTGACAGAGTGTGTCGTGGTATACCAAGGTGTGTCAGCCTGCTTCTGCTTTGTGCTGTTGTACATGTTTTATTGTTAATGAAAATCAGACCCACCCTTAGTGCTGGGACAAACGAGACTTCAAAGCCTGTCGCGAGTGGGAGTATTCCAAACTAGCAAACAAATCTGCCCAGCATTGATTGGTAGTTCAGGATACTCCCACCCACTGCAGGTTTTGAAGCCCCATTTGTCCCATCACTACCTGCCCCTAATCCTCACAAGGAGGAGCAGTTTGAGGATAGATGGATACACTGTACGTAGAACTGTCCTTTGTTCAGCAGTCATATGCATTCTCACGTTTCCCGCTTCAGCACAAAACGTCTTGTCAGAGTTTTGTTTAGCGTTTCCTTGAACAACCTGCCTGGGTCGTATCTGTGGTATGGTAATGCCGCACTGCCACGGGTCATAAAGAAACATTCTTTCCAATGCACTAAGCAAAGTTAATTTGGTTTTCCTGCTGCTGTTTTCAACTCCCCCCACCCCGTCCTGCTCTCTGATTGTTTACCTTGTTGGGGGGGTTGTCCTCTGTCTGTTGATTCCTGGTGCACAAGGAACTGAGTCTGTCAGTAATAATTATTAAAAACAGATAGACGCGAAGGCAGAATCACGACGTGTTTTAATTAGCTGACAGTAGAATGAAATGTACTTGTCATTTTTTTTTTTTTTTTTTCTCCGCGAAATTTCCTGTTTTATCCCCACGTACAAAATCGATGACAGGCAAGGGTGACTTGACGTTTTCTGAAAGGGGCTGGTGGGCGTTCCTGTGTGTGTGTGTGTGTGTGTGTGTGTGTGTGAGAGAGAGATGAAAATCCACAAAAGCTGTCCGATGCTTCCCACACATTGTGAAATGCAGAGGCTTCATGCCTCTTTGAAGTCCCTTGTCATGTATATTTATACATACTAAGCAAATTCTATTCAAATGCTACTCTAAAACTAATCCTTTTGAAGATTGTAACACAGGGTTCTTGTATTCAGGTAATTTGCATCAATGTTGTCATCACCATGGTCCTACTTCAATAACAGGCTCAGTCCTTTGACAGGGGCAGCTTTCTGAGAGTGAGGGTCACCATCCACTGTCAGGGAGTCCTACAGGTCATGACTGGGGGGGGTGGGCCATATGCTTGTCTTGCCCATGCTCATCAGCACCCCCTAGAGGGTGAGGAAGGAACACGTGCCCTGCCCCGAGGAGAAGCGGCAGTAAGCCGCGGTGAGGGAGGACCTTGTTTCCGCCTGTCGTGTCTGTATGCGTTTTATTGTGGTTACTGTCCTGCAGTTGCCAGAAAACATCCCGGTGAGCTTCCAGTGCTTCCAGTTTCTCTGAGCAGTTCCCTAGAAAGAGGCTTGGCGCCGTTCTTGAGCGAACGGAGGGCCATTGTGTTGAATGATTCAGTGCTATGTTGCCCAGCTTCGTGATCTACGCCCTCAGCCTTTCTCTATTCTCTCTCCGCCTCCCTGCCCATCTGCCATCACCGCATCCCGTCACTGATCTGGGTATGCCTGTCCAAAAGGTTGAGTGCCATCACCCCCCCCCCCTCCAAAAATAAACCCCTCCCTCACCACTAAAGTGCCGTGATGCCTACCAAGGTTCCCCATGGTTTGCTCGCGTGCCGAGTGTGCCTGCTTAGAACTGGAAATATCTAGATCTGATCGCGTAACGTGGTAACCATGCCCGTGGGTGTTCTGCAGTGTTTTGCTGTTGAAGTCAGTTGGCCGTGACTGTGGGAATCGATGATTTCCTGTGGTCCGGGTTCGACCAGATCGACCTTCTGCTCACATTCTGAGCAGCAAGATCGGTATCTGGAGTGCATCGGGGGCTTGTCATTTGTGAGATCGGCGGCAGGCCCTGAACCCAGCACCTGTCCTGCTCAGACTCCCACGACAGACTACCATCACCCCCCCATGTAATTAGGGTTCAAACAGCAAAGCACAGCTGTCAGTGTCATGTTTAATTCAGACTGATCTGGGACTCGCATGTGTGCACTCGCAGTGTGAGCTGGGAACTAATGTTTACGTCTGAGTATTTTATTTATTTATTTTTTTGGTGCTATGTTCTTTGGTGAAAGGCTGCAGCTTGAATTTTGTGGTAAATTACACACGGTGAAAAATCTTGATTATGATGAGACGCTACAGTGGTTTCCGTCCAGAGAGACGTAGTATGTCGAGGCAGCGACGTTACAGCCGCGTGGTTACGATCTGCCTGAGGTACAAGTGTAGCGTTATTTGATATGTGAGTAGAAAAGTCAGGCTGTGTAAATAGCCAGCGTGTACACACTAATGCCCTGTTTTATTATCTCTGTGGCGTGCTAATGGGGGTGGGTGTGTCTCAGCAACATGTTTGTTTGTATACAAAGCAAATGTCCTTCTGTGAAGCTGGATATCAGAACTGTTCCTTTCTAAAACCGGGACACCTTGAGCATTCTTCCCCATACTTAAAATTCACGTCAACGCTCCGTCTGGAAAGCATCCAAGGGTCCTTGGCTCTTCCCAGGGGTCCAACGATCTGGGTTCTCCTTCCCGGCCTCTGTCTACCCGCTCTCTTTCGTTTCGTTCGTTCCTCAGGTGATTTCCGTGGTGCCCGTCACCGGGCAACGCCATTCTATCCCATCATTAGGATTCCAGGAGGCAGACGCATGGGTCACCACGACTCGCGCTCTTTGCAGCGTGTTTCCGGAGTGTGTAATCCGAGGCATTCCAAAGGGCGGTTGCATCACGGTGTCCCGCACCGTAGAAGGGGACGCCTTGAGCCACCAGCTTGGCCGCGCGGTAAATAATGCACATGGGACATGGCGTGTTCCTCGCACGCCGGTGCCCAGCGGTGTCCTTTCACTGCGCCGCCGTCACGCTGTGCTGGCCTGCCGGCTTCTCGGGTGACGGCAGATGCGGCTGCGTTCTGTGGAGGCGTCCGGCACAGCAGAGTTTGGTGTCTGACCAGAGGTGCCTTTTATTTGGCGGTAGGAGGCGGGTCGCTCCGTCTCACGTGAGGCTACTGGTACCCAATGCACCTGAGGTGACCTCCCTCCACCGCTGTCCCGTTATAATGTCATTGGGGACAAAAGGCATTCGGTTTGGTTTGGTTCGGTTCATCTGTGAGGTTGGGGTTGGTGCTGTTGGGGCGTAGAGAGGGGAGGGGGGGAGGAGAGAAGGAGAGGGAGGGTGTGCCCGCGGTCGCAAAGAAGGCATGGTGTTTGAGGCCATTTTCTGCCAGCCCCTCCCCCGCTGGCTGCCGACAGCCCCTCCTCGGTCTGAGTGATACAGGGCCGAGCTCCACACCCTGTATTTATGGCCGACACAAAGAGGGTGAGCGTAACAGGAAAAGGGAAAGAAACGCAGCAACATTCTTCTATTGTCTCAGTCCGCACCCTCCGCCGCTAATATTAAACTCAGCGGTGGCAGATTAGCAGTTCGGTGAGCCTGTCCCACCGTATCGCACTCCCTCATACCCCCAGGCGTCCGGTGAGCCTGTCTTACATCCTCAATCCTCGGTGGGCTGCAGAGAGGAGAGCCAGGAGGAAGCCAGGCTGGCCCTGACTGCCTAGTCTTCATAACCCCCCTCCTATATTACCTTTACTCTGTCTCATTGTGGACCCCCAGCCCTCGGTTTTACCTCCTCGCACACACTGTCCCCAGGCCCAGCCTGCTTCAAACTTCAATTCAATTTTATTTATATAGCGCTTTTAACACGGAGCACGGTCACAAAGCGCTTTACATAGTCCCGGGCCCACAGTCCCCAGAGAGTAAGCCAAGGGCGACAGTGGCAAGGAAAAACTCCCTCAAGAGGAAGAAACTTTGGGAGGAGCCAGACTCAAAGGGAAAGCCCGTCCTCCTCAGGCCAGCACCGGGCAGGACAAATTAATGAATACAAATTAGACCAATAGACATAAAAGAGCAAGTCTTGTATCCGTCTGGGGGACAGCGTGGTCTGGCAGGTTGCAGTCCGGTAACCAGAGCAGGAGCAAACCTCTTCTTTACCCCATTGCAGACATTCTTCCCATCTGCAGGGGCAATTCTAGGCGGGACTCAATCAGTAGTCCTGCTCCCCAAAATAAGTTCATAATTTAATTTGTGGTGATGTAAGTTTTTTTTTCGTCTTTCATATGTGCCCCTCTGACAGAGCAACCGACCCCAGCCTGGCCCCCCTGTTTGGAATAGTATAACACTGCCCATCTGCCCTCTCCCTGTGCTCTCTTGCCCTCTCGTGGGGTACGAGGGTGGGGTGTCCCATTTCCAGCACACGCGCACACAAAGCCGCTGTTATCAGCTGAGCGTCAGGCTCGTAACGCCGGGCTGAATAGTCAGGCGCTTCCTCGCCGTCTTTTCCCACGAAAGTGCATCGGGGGAGGGGCACACCGGGTTTCATTAACACGACCCAGCCGGAGGGCGCGCGGCTGAATGAGGCCAGCCCCGGGGGGGCCTCAATTGGACCACTGTGAAGCTCCCTACACCCCTGATAATGGTGTCTTTCACGGGGGCCAGTGGGGAGGAAGTACTAGAGAGAGAACCGAAACCTCACGGCTCAGCAGAAATCCGGCCAACGACTCAGACGGAGGCCAGAGAGAGAAGTGAGAAGAATCTAAAAAAAGAGGGACCCTTGTCAGGCCATCTCGGCATCAGTGTGCACCTCCCATTGCTTAGACTGCCCTCTCAGACGACCCTGTGGGGTTTTTCTAAGAAAATCCACTTGGATGTAATTAAACCGCTAAATCCGACGTTGTACCACAAGTCAATAGAATCAATTTTTCTTTCTTTTTTTTTTTTTTTGCCAGCGAGACCCAATAAGGCACCAGAGTCAGCTGGTTGAGCTCTGATAGACTAAGAAAATAATCATCGAACCAATGACCTTCAGATAGCTGGTGTTTTCATTCTACTGCTACTTTTAGGACTCGTCACCAGTGCCCTTCCGAACGGTGCCCAAGCAAACTGGATACGGCCGCGAGCCAAATAAGAGTTACGAGACGCTAACCGTCTCCTCTGTTAGGACCTCCGTCTTTAGTCATTTTTACTGGGTATTAGACAAATAGCTTCTTCTAGAGATGAAACATTCCCATGCATTTTTTTGTTCGATGTGTGGTTTTGCAAGGAGAAGAGGATTTTATTGTTCTGACTTGCCTACATACCTCACCTACTTGGGGGGGGGGGGGTTCTTCTGCCCCCTGCAGGAAGGCAATCACAGAAAGAAAATTGTTTTTAAAAAAAAAAAAAAGCTTCTGTGTTTTCTGTAATATCAGAAAATGACTACACTTTTCCTGGAAAGCAATTACGGGTAATTTTTCAAACCTCTGCCCTTCTCTTTGGAATGGCATTTGTCTCTCTTCTTGTTAAAATGAACAGCACAATATTGCATTTTATTTGTTGTAGTTCATTTACATTTAGCTGACATAAGTCGGGTGTTCCATATGTAAATTTATCTCTGGAAACCTGGCCTCTCTGCGTTGACCATCCCAGGAGACGCCATTTCAGGATGCATGGGGGATTAAGTGGGGAAACTCCCAGAGGCTCTGGAGAGCAGATGAGGTGGTTTCAGATGGACTTGTCCCCCTGTGGACTTTTAACACCGGTCAGCTAACTCCACAGGGTACGGGGCAGTTGATCAGGTGCATATCCTACAGAGACACTGGGTTCAGCGCTGAGGTGGCCTCTCGCTGTGACGGATCTTCGCAGAAACTCCCCGGGACACGTATGCAGGACTGGCCTTCTGTCTTTTGTTTTTTGTGCCAACAGTAGGGATTTTTTTTTTTTTTGATCTCTTATCTGGCTCTGCTCTGTTGATGCTGAGAGCACCATGGGCCAGGTTTAAGGGGGCCCCAGTGCAAAGACAATGGGATCTGAACTCTAAGATAAAAAAAAAAAAAACTATTGTAGTTAAGTATTCTTTCAGCCACATGATTGCACTACCGTGTCCCACGGGGCCAGTAAAACAAGTGCAAATTTTAATGCATGGCAGAAATAACATCTGAACTCAGGAGCAGAAGTGTTCTTGGAAGGAATTATTACCAAGCTGACCTGTGATGGGAGTGGAAGTAAGATTAGCTGACAGGAGTGATAACAGCCAACCCCCCCCATCCCAGAGTCTTGAGGGTTACTTTGTCAGCCAGTCCTGATTGAAACACAGAGGCCATCGGCCTGGGATGAGGAGGGGTTAATGTTTAATGTGACCAAGTCTGGCAGGTGCCGGGAAGCCAAGGGGTGGGTGTGCCCGAGGAGCCAAGCGAACGGCAAACCAGAAGCACGCCGATGCGCGTGAATCCCAGTGTCGTCTTTCCCTCCCTTTTGTCCGTGGCAAAACTTTGACGTTGGTGGTTTTGCTCCCGATGGCGTCGCTCTATGCCTGAAACCATTTGTGAAGGCTGGAATGGCATCAGTTACACACGTGGCCCTCGGGAGCCACGGTTGAATGACTGACATGCATTATACCTGGACACTTTGTCCTTCTGTGTCATTCTAATTGTATTGTTAGCTTAATGCCCCGTACAAAGACACGGAGGAAAATAAACACAAATATGCGTGTGACTCACGGTCCAGGAATGGGTGCGTGGATCCTGCCTGCCTCTAACTAGGTGAACTGGATGGACGGTGGAATTGGACCAATGTAACCAGAGCCGTGGTTCCGGTGGGCTCGGGACCTCGTCTCCAGGGATGACACCAGGTCCTGTTGGGGCCCCCTGGAGGGGATGACACATGGCAAGCTTGGCAGATGTAGTGTTGAGGGGCCCCAGGGGCCCGGCTACAGAAACGGGGCGCAGATGTCTGGCAGTGCCTTCTTCTGTCTTCAGTGGGAAATGCCCCCGGCAAAGAGGAAGAAGTAGAGAGAGTGTGAGTCGGTGAAGGACAGAAGGAGCTTACAGGCTGCTCTCGGTAAACTGGGCCACCTTGCTTTTCTGTAACAGGCCAGTAGAGCTTACCTTCGGTCTGGAAATGAAGGTATCACAGCGATTTGGGCTGTACGTCGAGGCTGTTGTAGGTCAGGTCGTGATACACCTGTCCTTTGCTTAAAAAAAAAAGTGTGCTGTGGGAATCTCACACCACATAGGAGTGACCAGTGGGGTGTAGTACAAAGCGAGTTTGCTGCCTTGTGAGGTTTCTTGAGACTTCGGGTTTTGGGTAGGGTTAGTTAACCCGGATTAATCATCTTAATTTCTTGTATGTAGAAGTCGTGTCGTAGTACACGCCACTGATCCAGTTCCGTTTTCACGATGGCCTCAGGAAGTGACTTTTGGAGCCGCCTGTTGTGCCCTATTAAAAAAAAAATGTAAAACAAAAAAAATTGGAACAACCCATTTCAAAGCAAACATTTTTGCAGTTTGTTTCTATGTCTAGATACTTGCTAGCAAGTATTTGACAGGTGGGTTTGATTAGCGGGTAGCTGGTTCCCTTTAGAAGCCAATTGCAGAGAGTATTTTACAAAAGTGGGCGGAGCTCTGCTCTCTCTAAAGCAGTAGACCCCAAGAGGAAACTCTGTGTCCATCTGTTCGTCTACTTGGGACATGATCACTCTGAATGCAGCAATGCAAGCCACATGGCTTCACTGAACCAGCATGCAGGTATGAGCCTGCTTAATTGAAGCTGGACCCTAAAGTACTTTGTATTTTAGCTGTGCTGGTATTTCAGGTGAAATGCTATGGATCCCCAAGTAGGACATTCTTTCAAAGTCCCAAAGCATTACGGAAACAAAATGCCTCCTAGCAAAATAGCTAATTAATAAATTAATGAAGGAATAACGTGGAAGTGAGTAGTACAGTGCATATGCATAGATAAAGTATGTTTCAGCCATGTAAACATGGAATGCATGTAATATCGGGCAGAGCAGTGATGACTCACACTTGGCTTAATGTCCTCCAGCCTGGCTGAAGCTGTTCCACTGCTGTACCAGGTGTCAGTTGAGAGCACAGGCCTTCTTGTGGGTTCTGGATGTAAAGCTATATTTGGCTTCTTCTGCTTCATATACAAGCTCACAGTTATTCCTAAATAGCTACATTTAGGGGGTAGCTATTTAGCCGTCCCCAAAATAGCTGTGTTGTCGCAGCCCGCTTCTTTCTGGGGTTCTCCTAATGTCAGTCTGTTTCTCGTGTGTCTCGTTAGCAAACAGTCTGTTGATCAGATTAGTCATCAAGGCTGTGTGGCGGTAACGTTGTGCGTCCTTTTTTTAAGTTATATCTGGAACTGAAACTCTGGAAACGCAGATAGTTCACCTTTGACCTCAGCCAGTTATGACTAATAAAATCTAATTATTACGTTCCAGACAAAATGGCCACCTTCTGTCTTTTTGCCTGACAGCTGAAGATCTCCTTCAATGAGTCGAGTCTGTACAGCACCTTCGAGTATCCCTCGGAGAGCAGCTTGTGGGGCGATGAGGATGAAGAGGATGACGATAAGGTGGAGGAGGGGAAGGCCATCCCACGACCCAGCTACTCCATCTCCCCCACACAGAGCAGCAACAGCACTGGTGAGGAGATGGTGGGGGGGCGGTGTGAAGAAAAGCAAAATGTAGTCCAAAGATCAGCGGCAAGAGGACGTCAGTTTAGACATGAACAGGGTTTGAGAAACACCTTAGAGGTGTGCCACACCTCCAAAAGGGCCTTGATTGGTATAATAAATCTACCCTGTTTGTCGGCCAACGAGACTGGAAGAAGCAGGAAGACAAAGGAGTGGGGTAATATAAAAATAGTTTATCTCCATATATCAGGAGATACAACCTTGACAGCTTCATCTTTGTGATCAGTGGCGACACCTAGTGGTGAGAGTCTAAGCTACATAGCGGCTATTAAAAATGGTACAGGGTTTGGCATTACAGGGATGGTTTAAAAAAAAAAAAACAGGAGCTCCTACTGTTTTTACATTTTTCATGATTTTTTTTTTTTTGCTTTCTGCCTCCCCCCCAGACCTTTCCAGCTACACCCCTAAACACGGTGTGGATTTCATCACGTGGCAGGAACAGAAGCTGGACAATCCCACGTTCCTCACGAACTGCGACTCCCAGCAAGGGGAGCCACCAGCAGAGGGTGTGATGGTGAGGCTCACTTATGCCGGACTTTACCGCTTCCTGGAATCTCCTAGTCATCAAGTAATCTAATGCAGACTTTTTATTGGGCTCAGATGCTCGGAGCAGAAAATGAGCCTGTAAATATAATGGCAGGAGGTAGAGTAGTTGTTAGAGAATGGACTTCAATGTCCTGAAGGTTACTGGTTTGAGTCCCAGGCTTTGGGGAACCTTAATACCCCGAATGGCTCCAGTAAATGGATAAAGTCACAGTTAACTTAAACATGATCACTTGGGTGTAAAGCCTGTTTTAACAGAGCATGTCTGTCTTCCTGTCAGCTGACTCCGGCCGACAGTGCATCCCTCTCTGACTTCAGCAGCGAACCCGCCCTCTACTTCTGACCCGACTGGGATCGGCACAGGGACCAGCAACTGCCTGCCAGCGTTGGCTGGGATGACCACGCCATGGGTCTGGAGAACCAGCCGTTCCAAACGTGACCTCGGCTGGGCGCAGAACCTGTCAGAGCATGGCTCCTCCACGGTCGATGCCCACTTGTATACCCCCGTCTTCGTGCCCTCCCATTCAGAAGAAGTGCGGCCCAAAGAGAACCCCACCCAACCATCCTTAATCATGACTCCTATTGGCTGAGAAGCTGTAGGCACGTCCAAGTTTCAGATGTGTTATAATGACTGGCTAATACAAATGTATGAGCCTGTCTCGGGGGGTGGGGGGGTCCTATGCTCAACAGTGCAAAGGACTTTTAAAGTCAATATGGTGAAAAAACGTGGCCGGATCTCTTAAGAAGAGCCAGACGTTTGAAGGATTTGCTGTAGCGATGCAGGATCTCATGCTGTAAAATGAAACATTCCAAGATGGATGTCAGGAAAAAAAAGAAAAAAAAAAAAAAAACGGATTTTGATAACGAAAAGGTGCCACAAGCCATCTGTGTATTTGTACATGCATGATTCTGATTTCCGGTGACTGTGCACCCCTAACTTATACACTCCTCTTTTTAATTTTTTAAAAATGAATATCTATGCCGTATCGTAGAAGCAGCTCCCTGGAGAGAGCCGGAGTCTGAGCAATTGACGGTGGGTCGCCGGGGTGACGCAAGGTTGCGGCCTCTCTTAGCATTCAGGCAGCTATGCTAATATCAGCATTGGCTTTGACCTTGAAAGGATGGATGGGTGACCTTGGCTCCCTTTGAGTAACGTGGGTTCTGCCCTTAATAGAGATGTCTGTCTGTGGCGAACAGTGAGAGTATCTATGTCTGTAACTGTAAAAACTGTTAAAATATCAAAGTATATCCGATTTTTGGGCATATTCGTGTACTCCTGTAATTACAAATTCCACTTCATTCTTGGAGATGTAATATGGTATACAGAAAAGGAATGAATTTACCTAAGTGAACAACTCTGACCATCTCTGATAGTCTTGAAGGGTTTTTGCCACTGACGTTCATCCTAGTTTTTAGCAGTAGGTACGTCTTAAATGACTTCCGATATTCCAGCATTAATGACACTGATAATTTTGCTGCCTGGTCTGGTGATCTGGGTTTGTACCTAACCCAGCCATGGCGGCTGGGGCACAGTCAGCCTAAGGTGTTTTTGGGATAGAGCCACTGTGTCCATTGTGAGTACAGACCTGATTTAGGGGGTCAATGAGGAGGCTTTGCCCTGGAGAATTCTTCATGAGCTGATGGAGTAGATCAAACTAGGGGTAACAGAAGTTGGAGTTTGTACTGCACATTTATAGGCCCCTGTTTTGCCCTTGTGTGCTGGGAGCTTCTGGGAGAAAAAAGAGGTTTGATTTTTGCCCATTGACAAGCATGTCGATGGAAACTGTAATTAACCTGCACTTAATGAAACTGGTAGGGTTATGAATATTCATGAGAATGAAATGTGGTGCCGTTCTGTATAAGGCTGTGACTCCTCCCCTTTTCCTTAAACGTGACGCCAGGTGACCCTTCTGCACGTGTGTACGGCGACCTCTGTTGTGGCTCCCCGCCAGCGTTGTCAACATGCTCCTTAAATGTCCTCCGTTGGCCAGTATTGTTGTATAGGCTTTACCCTCTGGGACAGTGTTTTGTCAAATGGAGAGCTCAAAGTCTAGGTTACGTTGTGGACTTTTTCCTATTATCATACCTTACAGCCAGTAGACGGGTTAAGATGACTTCTGTGAGAAGATGTCTTTATTACCACCTGGGACGTAACGGGTTGAGGTGGCAGCTCGGGAAGGTTTAGCGTCTTACCTTTTAACGCTTTTAAGTTCACCTGCACTGTTTTCATTCAGTTACTGCTTCATTTGCACTTCACTTGGTTCGTCCCCCGCTCTAATCAGCAGACAGCGTGAAAGACGTGGGGGGTTGGAAGCAAACGTCTCCATACATCCAAGGGCCTCCCAGAGCCTGAGCTGCAGTCCCTCCCTTACAGGCAGGCATCAGCTGACTGATTGGGGGGGGGGGGGTGCTGAGCATTCCCTACTCATCTGCTAACCTGACCTCCATGCTGCCTTGTAAGGATAAGCATTGCCAAGGGAAAGGAGGGGCAGGCTGGTAGCCTGAAAACAATCAGTGTATCTGCCCTTCATCCACGCATAAACTACGGTGGGAAAACGTAGCAGGTGCAGCTAGCATT
Organism: Gymnarchus niloticus; assembly: GCA_009936485.2. Classification (NCBI taxonomy): domain Eukaryota; kingdom Metazoa; phylum Chordata; class Actinopteri; order Osteoglossiformes; family Gymnarchidae; genus Gymnarchus; species Gymnarchus niloticus. The sequence continues at coordinate 2,216,765 of JAACJT020000095.1, read as the reverse complement.
GAGAATAACATGACTAGTTAATGGGTGAACTGAGAGGCGAGTGTCTGTGACAAAAAGCAGCCTGAGGTTAATATGAGCCAGCTTTTCTTAGCCAAGCCTGTCCCCTTCCTTCCCTTGGGAGTGGAGAGTGCTCTCACTGCCACACCGGCCTTTTGATTGATCTTCCTCAAGGTCATCCACTGACAAGAGCTTGGGGGCTGTGCAACCAGAAGCACCAATTATGGAAGACCTTGACTGCAGGGGGTGGGACATAGATTAAAATCCAGACTGTGGGATTTATACCTCAAGGCAGACAAGTCACCGATAAACTAGTAGTATTCTGAATGGGTAAATTTCCCAGCTGGGACCACATTAGCTTTGGTCTTTGAAGGCCAAGCCTTTGTGACTCAAATGTCAATCACTGAAAACGTCTGATTGGCTCAGATGCTTGCCTGTAGAGGAGGACTAGTGATGGTTTCTGGGGGTAATACAGCCCTCTCTGCTTTCACCCCCACATGTACCATTGTCTCCATATACACAAGATTTTTTTGTAATTTTTTATATTGCTTTTCTTTGTCAATGAATTGTCAGCATAACTGTACTAATACAAAAATTTATACCTGTACCTTGTCAGAACAAAGAGGCAAGTGGGGGAAAAGGAAATAAACAGATGAAGCCTACAGTTTGGTCAATCCCACCTCCACTCTGGGCTGGACAAGATGGAGTCCTCACTGAGCCTTCATGTTTTTCTTTGGTAATATCAGAATCCATTCATTCCATTATAAAACTATGACCACTCCACTGGCTACTTTGTTAGCCGACCAATCAGACAACTCTCTCAAGCAACAGTATCAGAGACGTAGGCCTACATACCAAAGTCACCTTTCAGACACTCCCTAAAATGTGCAAAAATCACCACTGCCCTGATTCCCTCATGAGCACAGCCTGACATCTTCCCACATAATGGAACAAAGTTTATTAAAACACATATCAAAGGCTCATAAAATATCCTACAAATATAGTTCAAAGTTCAAGATGGCCATTTTCACCGAGGCCAGAGAAGACAGTCAGTGGTCCTTGTGGCCACCCCGGGGGTCTGTGATTCTGCTGAGGTTGCCCGTCTCCTTCTTCAAGACGGTGAGGAGGGTCTGTGAGCTCTCCAGGATCTGAGAGAGAACAGCAGCACTTTGCTGAGAACGGTCTGCAAACCGGCACAAATTGGGTCTACGGGCTGCCTAATGGTAGCTTGTTTTTAAGAAGGCTCGCCTCCTGCTTCTACCCATGAGTCACTGTTGTTTTTAAATTAGACATGGGAAAGCATTCACATGCTACCTCAGTAGTTGCCACACTGATGGAGCGGCACTCGTCTGAGGCCGTGTATCGCAGCCACGCAAGCTTCGCCATTTATATTGTGAGTAACGTGGCATTGGTCAGCAGGCTCCTCAGATGTCTACAGGCGGAGCGAATGACACGTTTGATGTCTGGCTACACCTTGTTTATACTCAGGATCTCTTCTTGGACTTAAGCTGGCAACAATTCATCCAGAAGCCCATGGCAATTCCACCCAAATACAGGACACCTCAATGTTGTATAAACCATAGGGGAATCTACAGGGAGTGACACACCCATTCTTCACTGACCCTCCATCTCCCTCAACGCATTACGGTATCAGCAGCCTGCCTTACAGACTATGATACAAGCCAGTGAGAGGTACTTATGCTGAACTGCTGGACCAAAGGGTGCTATATCCAGGTGACCCCTGACCTTCATGTAGGCAGCTTCCGTCTCGGCGATGGTACGGTCGAAGTTGGCACGGGCGGCCAGGCGGCGGGCCAGGCTCTCGTTGACTCTGCTCAGCTTCTCCGTCAGGACACTGATGTCGTGCTGCAGCCGCGCCTTTTCCTCCTCTTCCGCCTGTACCTGACGGTTCAGCTCCTCCCGCTTGGAGCAGAGCTCCTCGATGCCTGGGGGGTGAGGGGAGACAAGATGCTATGGAAGGAAGAGGTTGACGTGTGTGTATGACAGGAGGATAGCAAGTCCCTGTGTGGGGGTGTTTTCCTGTCCCTCCCAGTAGCATCCAGCTGACTCTGGTCATTCCTGTTTGTGGTGCCAGGAAGCTAAACACTCATTAATAAGAGCCAAGCCCCAGAGGTCACATGCAATCTAAAGGTACAACAGCGCATTCCTACTGAACAGTGGTTTCAATAATTTTCTCCCTTATGTCACTCATGAGTCTTCAGGGCTCTTCATTTCCCATCACCACAGACCTTTATCACCTCACACGATGACAGCTGTCCTGTGGACATCACGTTAAGCATCCGTCTGGGCCGAATGCAAATCAGCCCAGGGCCGAATGCAAATCAGCCCAGGGCCTCCTAACATGGTCGTCTTGATGCGTCCCACGAGAGAAGCTGATTAAAATTCTGACCAAGATGAAGTCCTCACCTTGATGGCGACCGTCTGGTGACTTTGCTACTTTACGGGTCTGTTCAATGAGGATCGTCCCCTGGGTCTGGTTTCTCTTTTCACTGCTGCCTCCCTAAAGCTTCTCCAGGGCACACTCAAGAGGCCACCCCTGACTGACAGCAGTCTTTAAACTGAGGCAAGGGAAGTATGGATCTTGGGAATGCTGTCACACAGCTTGAGGTTGAAAATAAAACCCTGTCAGAACCACCCGACTGATTCTGGAGTTCGCTGACACTCATTCTGTAGAAAATTTAACAGCTGCTAGCTGAGTTTGGAAACCTATTCCAGCGAAGGAGAATAAAAACAGGCCTTACACTAACTGTACAATGCCCTGGCTAATGGGTTTTCAACCCCTAATCGGGGCCGATGCAGTTAAAAGCTTCTACGACAACTACAAAATAAAACTTCGATCCATGCATCCATCTTCATCTTATCCTGTTTAGTGTCGCAGGGAGCCTGCATGGGCCATAAGGCTGGGGAACACTCTGGCTAGGATACCAGTCCTTTGAAGAGCACATACACTCACATGATCATATACTACAGGAAATTCAGATATGCCAGTTAGGCAAAATGCATGTCTTTGGATTGCAGGACAAATCCTACATAACTTGTAACTCCACACACAGACCAGGGATGGGATTCAGACCCCCTGACCTGCAGGTGTAAGACAAGTTTTACACACTAAGCCACCATTCCTCACATAAAAAATGAGGAACAAAAGTCACAAACATAGGTTATGTGGAAATCTATGGTCATATTTGAAAAGTAAACAGTCTAGACAGCTGAATCCCACCAAAGTGACAGTATCAGCTACTCTGATCTCTCAATGAATTGACACACGGCTGTGTTCAGTTACCACGCAAGGCAGTATTTCCCAAACGACACGTCTTCCTGCCCTCTTTCCTTCCAGACTGAGGCTGCAATCTGTTCCCATTTTAAGGGCTAACCCATAATCTCACACTGGGATCTGTGGCACCCCTGAGCCTCTGGATAACCCCACAGACGATTTTCACTCCTCCTTTACGGGTACATATCATGCAATTGATTAGAAGGACCCACCCCCACACACCATCTCAAGTCATTTTCAAACGAAATCTGACAATTTTTATGGAACATATGAAAATACTTCTGAGCAGACTAGCTAACAAATGTCAGACACGACTACAATCACACGAGAAAGGAAGCACCATCACCCTTCGCAGTTTAACCTGACCAAATTCCCGCGGTGCATCTGTCCAGCTGTGAAATATTAAAATATTAAAGGCAGGAAGCGGGTGCAGACAGACAGCTGTGCACAAATACGAGAATCTTCAGGCCAGTGCGGAGCGTACAATACCTCTGGCGGGTAGATGTATGACCCGATCACCCCGATTATAACGCTCTCTAATTACGACATGAAACATCACTACTGAGACAACACCGTAATGTTCCGATTCGGTTAGCTACACAACCATTAAAAAGCCTTTAACTCGAAACTCTCGGTTACACAACACTTATTCGGTTTTGATTCAGCTGGATAAGCGGCTAGTTATAGATTAAATTCCAGGCTACAAAATAACAAGCAATTAGGCAAATCACCATAACCAGGCACCCAGCTGGTCGAATAACGAAGGCTCACTCACACTTGACGAGTTCGTTATTGTAAGTCTGAAGGGCGGCCCCTTGCTGGGTCATGGTGTCCAGTCCAGCCGTATCCAACCTTCTCTTACCAGCTGCAGACACTTTTTTTTTTTTTTATCTTCTTCTTTTTCAAAACTCTCTATCCAGAACAAAACAAGCGGTTAGCCACCTAGCAGCCATCCCAAGTATCCACAACTGACGGAGCGGGACGTCATATTTCAGCGACCGCCGGGCGCGTCATCAACGTGCGTCACTTACGTGAAGAAGAGCGCCACTTTTATTCGGTGGCGTTTTCGCCTCCGTGTAGTTATAGAATTAAATGATTCGTAAACCTGGCAAAGTGTCAAGCATTTAGTCTGAAGTTCCGATCCTTTTAGGGTGCCTTGATAAGTGAGAGCCTCCTCTGCAAGGCGACATCTGCATGTTTCCCCTGGCTTTGCCAGCCTGTCACCGTCAGTATGAACTCCGGCCAGTGCCATGTAATGCCCCGGGAGCTCCCTGCTGCCTGGGATACTGTTACTGCGGCTCTGGTAAGTCACAGTCCGTTTTCGGCTAGGTTACGTAAATACGCATTTTAAGTAGGTGCCATCTACACTACAGTTATTTAGTGAGGCAGTTTAGGCGACGTACGTCTTGTCTTGCTATGACGTAACTGCAGGGCATTTCCTTGGGCTCAAACCCTACATGCCACCCACGCCGTGTCCCCCACGCCGTGTCCAGGTGTTGCCCCCGTCCTCCGCCGCTCCATCAGAGGATGCTGTGTCGGAGGCACTGACCCTGCTCGGCTGCTACGGCCTGGCTCAGAGCGTGGAGGGCTGGCTCCTGGAGACCCTGCAGGTGCGGCTGACATCCTCTGTGGCGCCCGAGTTCTGGGCGGGACTGGAGCAGCCAGAGAACGAGATGGAGGAGAGGGACCGTGCCAGGGTGCTGCTTGGGGCTTTCCGAACCCTCCTCGCCCGGCTTGAACCTTTCCTAGGTCAGCAGGGTACCTGGTGACCTGTTTCTAAAGTGACGGTGTAAATATTGTACATAACATCGATCTCCCATATACTTATCCCAGTCAGAGTCACAGGCACCATAGGGCAGGCGATACACCCTGGATGGGATGCCAGTCATTTAGGGCACATGCCAACATGCTCATTAGCATCTATGATATTCTACTACTTTTTTAGCATCACTACATTGCATTTTGTTACCATTAGCAGCAGAAAACATTCATGCTCTTAGTGTGACCTGTCAAGGCAGATCTGTCCTGTTTCTGATAAGCACATTTGTGTTGCAGGGGGTCTAGAGCGGCTAGGCACCTGGCAGGAAGAGGGCCTGGGTGGCCTCCATGGCCCCGGGGCCCGGGGGCTTTGTGAGAGGGCACTGTCCGTCATCCGTGCCGTCCTCCTCTTCTCGCCCTCGGCCCTGCTCCAGGACCGACTCCTGGAGTTCTACAGTCGCACCTTCGCCGTGCACATGAGCCAGGAGGGGGAGGGCGAGGGAGATGGCGAGGAGGGGGCCGCAGCCTCGGAAAGGGGCTTCTGCCCAGGGTGCGGCGTGCCGCTGCAGTGCTGCTGGTGTCAAGAAGCCCTGGAGCAGCTGGGGGAGCTGAGCCACATCCTGTAAGGGTGGAGCAGAGGAGGCCTGCAGACCTCCCTCAGTGTGACACCTCATGGCTGCAGACCTCCCTCAGTGTGACACCTCATGGCTGCAGACCTCCCTCAGTGTGACACCTCATGCCAACTCAGTGGTTCCCAAACCTTTTCTGTCAGCCCACCCTTTATCAGGATAAGAATATTTTAAAGCCCTCCCCACACCACCTCACCAATGTGTACACACACACACACACACACACACACACACACACACACACACACAAAAGCCCTCCAGTTTGGGAGTCACTGTACTAACTCATCTGTTTCTGCATGCTGGCCTCTGTGTGATGTGCTACTTTGTACTACAGGTGACCTATGCTACTGGTAGACATCTGCAGGTCCTCTTACTCCTGTATGTTGCATTTGTGCCCAGAAGTGAAGGGGATAAGTAATATTAGCTGAACAGGTTAGCTTTATTTTGGATATTATGTTACTCGATTAATTAACAGCTCTATTCAGACAGCCCTGCATATTTTATTTAGGAGATCTCTACAGTTCTGTATTTACAACATGGTTGCAGGTGAGATGATGTACGAGTTTTTCAGTGTCAGTAGAGTGCGCTATTTTCTGGCCACGCTGCGCTAAGTTGCACGTTCACCTCACACATCTCAGCCATCCTTTAGTCTGACGCTCGCCTGTGTCTGTCTGGCGGTGTGACGTTAAATCTCCCCTCAAAAGTTCCAGCCTCTTCCTCCTCTTCCACGCAGGTCGCGGCTGCAGCTGCTGGAGAGGGTGAGCTCTGAGGCCGTCACCTCCATTCTGCACCGGCTTATCGAGCAGCGGATGGAGCGCCGCTGCAGGGGCGAATACGAGAGCTCCTTCCTGTCGGACTTCCAGGAGGTCCGTAGGTGCCTGGGGCCCGGCGGTGTCGTCGTGACTTTGGAAAATGGGATTCTCGGGTGTTTCTACTTTGGGAAGAATTTATGGATTTAAATTGGTTGATTGTGGGATAGACCAGGATGATTTTAAGTGTTTGTATATAAAACAGCTATGTTCGCTGTGGCCTGTGAGTTACAAATAAGGACAAAAATATTATATGTACATTACAGTAGTTGCCCAGTTGTTGTGCTGGGTAGTTTAAACTAACCATTCAGTTTAAATGCTTTGCTCAGGTTTTAGTGCAGCTCCGTCCTGCTTGGGGGATGCTGGTCCAGCTTTCAGGTTCAGAGCCTTAACTACTACACCACGTACCTCAGTTTTTCAGGCTGTTTTCGCAAGATACCGTAATCTGCTGCCTCAGGAATTCTACCAGTACGATGATAGTATGTCCAAGAATTAGTTGATAAAAAGATAATGGTGGAGAAGTCCCTCCTGAGAAGTGTTACACTGCTTTATAAGAATATGCACACTCTTGATTTATGGAGCGTTTTGTTAAACACCCCCCAGTGGCTGGAGCGGGTGCTGGGCTGGCTGAGCAGAGTTTTCGTGAGCGAGGCGGGGGGCTCGGACACTGGCACCACGGTGACCGGGGCAGCGTCACCCCCCGGCAACCCCATGCTGCAGCGCTGGAGGTGCCACATGCACCAGTTCTTCTGCAGGATCTACGTCAACATGCGGATCGAGGAACTCTTCAGCATCATCCGTGGTGAGTCGGGGCGGCCGACGAGCTGTCTTTACCGCCGGTCTCCGCCTCTCTCTTGCCGGGACCCGTCCTCCTGACGCCGCACCTCCCTTCCACGCAGATTTTCCCGAATCGAAGCCCGCCATCGAGGACCTGAAGTTCTGCTTGGAGCGGACCAATCAGAGGCAGCAGCTACTGACCTCGCTGAAGTCAGCCTTCGAGACGCGTCTGCTACACCCAGGTCAGCCAGGGGGTTTATACTCAGTGCGGGATTGTGGGTAAAATGCTGACTTGTACCCTATAAGTTTTTGTCACAAATGGAAATGTATACTATTGTTGAAAATTCAGTAATAATAAAGAATGTTTAATGTCTGTGAAATGAACTGAAAATCTTACTCAGCAAGGTATAGTGATATCAAAACTACAGTCAAAACATAATGTTACAAATAAATTTGATTTTAAAATTTAACTAAGACTTCTGAATGATTATGTATGTAAAATACCTGTGTGAGTGTTACCTGGCTCCTTCTTAAAGTTAGACCGAGGGATATGACAAATCACCTCCCATAATACCACACCCCTGACCTCATGATCTCATGTAGTACGATGTCCCCCCCCCACCTTTGATTTATTTATTTTTTTTTTGGTCGCAGGTGTGCACACCTCTGACATCATCACGGTGTACATCTCGGCCATCAAAGCGCTGCGGGAGCTCGACCCCTCCATGGTCATCCTGCAGGTGGCCTGTCAGCCCATCCGCAAGTACCTGAGGTGGGCCTCGGCCTGGAGATGCGTGTGCCGATAGCGGTCCGCCCCTTCACCCGTCCGAAAGTGCGACACTCGCTATTGTGAAACTCTCACGGTGGATGTTGCGTTTCGAGTCACTGCATCTCTTAGCTCCTAAGCGGGCAGATCCGGTTTTTCTCGGGGCTGATGTCTGATGTCTCGCCATCGCTCCCTCTGAGGCAGGACGCGGGAGGATACCGTGCGGCAGATCGTCGCCAGCCTGACGGGCGATGCCGAGGGCTGCAGCGACCTGGCCAACGAGCTGTCCCGTGCCGACCCCGTGACACTGGAGACGCAGGACAGTGAAGACGAGGGTAGTGACCCCGAGGAGTGGACCCCTGACCCAACTGATGCACTCACAGGTCATTACCAGGGCCTAGACCCTGATGTAAACTGGTCATTTGACATTGGTTCCCACACATATCTCCTATACATGAATTTTTGAATACGTTTACACTTATATATTGGGCTGGTGTGTCTCTGTGGGTTTGGAGTCTGCACAAAATAACCATATTACTGTTGGTTTTGACCCCAGACTTTGCTCTCTCCTGTGTGTGTGTGTGTGTGTGTGTGTGTGTGTGTGTGTGTCATGGAGAGCATGATGGGATATGGGAAAGCCATAGAATTCCTGTGTAGCTGTACTTCCACAAATGGAAGTGCCCGCAGTCCTACAACCCATTGCAATATGCATGCCGAATATTAAATACCTAATAAAAGTTCTTTGTGGGCTTTATAACGAAGTGTTACAGAAAGCTATAATGAATTTGAGTAGCACACTATCTCCCCCCTCACCTAGACAAGACGGGCTCCAAGCGCCGGTCCTCTGACATCATCAGCCTGCTGGTCAGTATTTACGGCAGTAAGGAGATCTTCATAGACGAGTACCGCACGGTTTTGGCGGACCGGCTGCTGCACCAGCTGAACTACAACACGGCAAGGTACCACTGGGGGGAGCTGGAATAATGATGGAGCCGGGGTTGGGACTCGAACCCACAATGGTTACAGGGCCACCATTATGTCCCTCTATGATATCTAACTATTGAAATGCTTATGCGTATAAAGTGTTTATAAAGTGTTTAAGCTGTTTACAGGGGAGTATCCACATTTCTGTCCTTAATGTGTTTAATAAGCCTCCTCTTCTGTTTTCAGTGTGTGGGGGTCTAATGTGAAACTGCTGACAGAAACTTCATTATCACTCATACAGCAGTGGTTCCCAAACCGGGGGGGAGCGGAGTTTCAATGTGGGAGGAGCAGAGGAGGCTGAGCACCACTGGGGGGGGGGAGGGAGGCTGTGAAGTGTCTGCAAAGGGTGGCTTAACAAAGAGTTTGGAATCGCAGACATTCATTCATCAGTGGCAAGATGTTCTGTCAGAGTCATAAAACGTGTCGGCTGTTCTTCAGGAATGATACTCACATTGTGGTAAACATGCTTCTAATCGTGGCGCTTATGGAAGATGTTACTCCATGTTGTTTTTCACCCTCTGATTGTGGGTCTCAGCGCGTGACTCCGTGTGTGGTCGCGTGTTTGCAGGGAGATCCGAAACGTGGAGCTGCTGAAGCTGAGGTTCGGAGAGTCCCACATGCACTACTGTGAGGTCATGCTCAAGGTGGGACGTGCCTTCTCCAAGCCCCGCCCAGTCTGGTTAGCCAACGGCTGCTGCGCTCACTCTCTGTCCGTAAACCCCTCCCCTGGTCAGGATGTGGCGGATTCGAGGCGAATCAACGCCAACATCCGTGAGGAGGAGTCTCGCCTCCCCGAGGAGGAGCAGCCGGCTGTGCCGCTGTCGGCCATGATCCTCTCATCGGAGTTCTGGCCCCCGCTGAAGGAGGAGAAGATGGAACTGCCCCCTTTGGTGTCACAGGCGATGGAGGCCTACACCCACCGCTTTGAGAAGCTGAAGGCAGGCGGGAGTCGGGGGTCGAGGCTTGGGGGGGGCAAGCAGCAGCGCAGAACATCAAGGGCCCGAGTCCCCTCGGAATTGGGGACATGCCTGTATAGCAGGGGCCTGAGGAGGTATAGGCAAACTGAAGAGTTATTAGTATAAATAATCTGCTAAAGTGAAACTCTCACGCAACAAAGAAGTGTCCATCTCTGACAGTCTCATTAGTTATTGGGTCATATAAGGCTGTTGAGGAGAGTGACACCTGCTGGAGACAGGGCGAATGGCAGCCACTTGAGGCAGGTCATGGATCAGTAAACCAGCCCCCACCGTTCATGTCATGACCTTCCTCCTGGCTGAGACTGTGGATCCCAGTATCAGTGCAGTCACCGCTGTTCCACCTCCCAAATAATTTGTGCCCTCTGACCACGCCTCTCCCCCAGGCCATGCGCACCCTGAGCTGGAAGCCCCACCTGGGCTCAGTCACGCTGGATGTGGAGCTGGGAGACCGAACCCTCACCAACCTGTCTGTATCACCCATCCACGCTGCCATCATCCTGCACTTTCAAGACAAGAGTGAGTCAGTCTGGCCCCTCTCTTCTGCCTTGACCTTCCCACCATTCCTTCTCTTGGTCTCTCCTTCCCCCTTATCCCCCGTCTCTCGTCACTTTCAGTTCCGTCTTGGCGTCTTCCTGCCGCTCGATTACGATTCTCCCCACCCTTCCACAGGCTCCTGGTCCCTGGAGGAGCTGAGTGGGGTGCTGGGTGTCCCCCAGGAGATGGTGCGCAGGAAGCTGGCCCTTTGGCAGCAACAGGGGGTCCTCCGGGAGGAGGCCGGGGGGCGCTACACCGTGCTGGAGGTGGGGGCCTCCCGCGAGAGAGCCGAGAGGAGCGTGCTGCTGATCGACAGCGACGAGGAAGGCGACTCCAACACCACCACGCAGTCGGAGCAGAGGGAGGAGAAGCTGCAGGTAAAACCAATGCGATGAGAAGATGTTCCTCAGGAAGGGAGATCCTGGCCATAGCTCTTCCTGTTGATGCATGTAAAATAATGAAGAAGATGGTGAACAAGACACGCTAAATGCATGTTTCTGCATACATGTTTGCATCAACTCTTCTCCCCAACATTGTTGTGCTTTGTTTGTGTGCCGTACGCTTCATGAGCTTTGCGAATCACCAGCATCAATCCCTGGGTGTTTCATCAAAACTTCTCAAACTTTTTAAATCATTCCTGTAATATGAGCATCAATGATGGTCTCAGCTACCAGTTCCTGAGCTTCTCAGGAAATCTTCAGAAAATGGCAGGGAGCAGGTGAGGTGAAGAGATGTCCAAGAGCTCACTGAGAGGGAAGGGAAACAGGTGGTCATCTGGTGCAGTTTATTGTCAGTATCCCACCACAGTAAACAGAAAGAAATGAGATGCCAGCCTTCAGACTGACAGGCCTTCCTTTATATCATCGGCTGTGTAGTCTGTACTGTAGTTTTAAAGTTTACAGAAGCTGTTTACATGTAAAAACAGCTGCTCATTTGGTATCACACAGTGGTTCAGTCCAGATTAAAGTGTCTTAACCGCTGCTCCACCGGTCCGATTTGCCCGCAGCTCTTCTGGGCCTACATCCAGGCCATGTTGACCAACCTGGAGACCATGACCTTGGACCGCATCCACTCCATGCTCCGCATGTTCGTGGCCACGGGGCCCGTGGTGACCGAGATGGACATCAACGAGCTGCAGGCCTTCCTGCAGAGAAAAGTGCGGGACCACCAGCTCATCGTATCAGCGGGGGTCTACAGGCTGCCCAAATCTTCACACTGAGAGATGAGAGGGGCGTGTGGGGGGTGGGTCAGCTTAGAAATGTAAAGATGCATTTTACTCGTTAGGAGCAGGAACTGGAAGGAGGTGACATTAGAATCAGGATGGGACAGAATAGGGTGAGTGACAGCAGGGTGACGTGGTAAGTGTGAAGGTAAGGCTGAGGTGACGTGGTGAATAATGTGACACTTTGGAAAGCGTGAGGAATATGTCTGACTGAGCTGGTTCATAACTAGGATACTTCTGAGTGTACATTAAGGTCACAATACAAGACCGCCATAACATTTATGGCTTCACAAAGTTTAATTTTATCTGAAGAGTCTTTCTTGGTCCTTTTCGCTGATGTCTTACTGGTTTATTCAGACTCAATATGAAGTCTAGAAAACTGCAGCTTTTCTTGTTGACCCGTGGAGTGAAGTGAAAAACTTTTAAACTGGGTCTTAGGGTCATTTTGGTAGCTATGGTTCTGGAAAAGATCTGGTGTCCCTATACCATTCTCTTTCAGTGATCCAAACAGGTTTCCTTGGTGAGCCTTTCTATAAAGTACCTGACACAGAAACCCCCTCTCCCCAAATGAAAAAAAGTCACACTTTAGTAGTCTGTATACATGGTCTACTTTACCGGCCTTCTGGGGACTGCTGAAGACTCTGATTGTTGTGTAAATAATTATTTGCATTTTGTGTACAGTTTTTAGTGGGACAGTGAAATGATTTAAAAACATATGTTCAAAAAATCCCATTACATTTTATTATTAAAGTCTTACTATATCTCATGTATCATGATCATTCACCCATTACTTTTGGCTGAGGGTCATGCTGGCCACAGATTCCAACTCGGTCTGAAGGATCGCCAGATGTTCTCAGGCCACTTGGGAGGTATAATCCTTCCAGCATTCCCTGGGTCTTCTGGCCATGGAAGTGGACCTTAGGCCTGCAGTGCATTGCAGTGTTTTTCACCTTATGTGGTGGCAATACTCAGAATACAGTAAGCACCACACTCTTGCCTCATGGTGGCTGAGAGGTACAACACAAAATAAATTGCAACACAAAAACATTTCCACAAAACAGAAGTGCTCCAGGCCACTGGGAGCAGTATACAGTGGGAGTAAGAGGGATTTTTTTTGTAATAAAATGTTAGAATTGCTTTGTTTATCGTTATATCATATATATATATATATAGTTAAATCTGAATTTTAATTGGAGAAAACTGAAATCCCAACTTCAGGATTTGAATCTTGACAGATCACCAGGAACCAGGACACCCTAGATGGGCTGACTTAATAGTGTCAGAGTTCACTACTTTCCAGCTAGTGAACCAGCCCCGCATTTCCACCAGTTTTGAGCAGATATATATGGTCCAGGATAAATCCTCATTTTGCTTTCTCTCCCCTAGAAAAGTAGACTCTTAGAACATCCTACTGCAGCACGTGACCGGATGCCAGACTTGTTTGATGTGAACCCCTATTGTTATAGTCCTGGTTCTCTATTATTAGGCTTCAAGCACGTTCTGTGCAGAACCCCTATTGTTTTGGGGATTATTCTTATTATTAGGGTTCATTCTTCCCTAAAATGCAATGCCATGCCCAGTCCGTAAGTCCCAGCAACCCCAAATTTGACCACAAGATGCGTATACCCACTCACTATTTAGCTGCCCAAAATGGGCCTGTTGCCCTTGAAGAGGGTTTCACAGCCCCCAATTTTCTGTTTGTCAGCCACAATCTTGTGATAAACTCTGTGGGCGCTCAAGTCAACCCCATAGAGGATGAGTCCCGACCTCGCATTCTAAAGTTCACGTTTGGTGATGCTTATCAGCAACCGCATCTGTGGAGGGAAGGGAGTCTGAGGACCCAAGGGCCACCCCTTGATCACCTTGGCATAGGACAACACAAACTAAGGGTTCACTTTCCTGCGCAGATGCTCCACTGATGCCCAGATCTCCCTCACGTACCCACAGTCCCAAAAAGCGTGACAGAACGTTTCTTCCTCTGAACACCTGGATCTGGGGCAGTGAGGATGTCTGGTCAGCTTCTGTCTGCATAGTATCTCCCTGAATGGCAGCCTACCATGCAAACAATGCCAGTTCAGGTCCTGCGGCTGGTGGTCCAAGCCTTTGGGCTGGATCCTGCGCCATGTGTCCTTCTCCCGCCGGAAGAGACTTACTCCACCTTACTGCGTTATAGTGGTCAGGCAGTGTCTCGGCCTTGGGCCTGGCGTTGGACCATGACTTCACCAACGGGTGCATGGGTACAGGTTCACAAAACACAGGTGGGGGTGCTCCAGGGGGAGCCACCAGACGTGCACAGAGCTGGGAAAAGAACAGGCAGTCAAGCTTGAGTGGGTCAGGGAAAGTGGTAACTCGATCCTATGTCATATGGTTTTGCTCGGAGATGATTTTCCCACTGTTCAGTTGGGTCAGTGAGTGATTCTGCGAAACACGTACGGTTTAAACCGTTTTCATTACGGTGATAAACAATATAAACATTACCAGAAATAATGCAAAAGGAAGGGAAAAGGTATGTAAAAGCAAAAGCCACAGGGTTTAGCTGAATTGGGTGCTCTGACTCGCTGCGGCCACGCAGTGACGTAAGTGGCGTGCAGTGACGTCGAGTCACATGACTCACCGTCAGCTGACTGTCCCTCTGTCGCCGCTCTCGCAGCATCGGTGAACGACCTCTGCGGTTAAGAGAAGACCTTCTGCCGGGCTAAGTGGTCCAGTTATGGCGAGCCAGTCGCAAGGTATCCAGCAGCTTTTGCAGGCTGAGAAGCGAGCGGCGGAAAAGGTCGCCGAGGCCCGAAAGCGTAAGTCCCGGCGCTGTTTGGTCACTTAACGCACATTTGGTGCGGAGAACCGGCGGTGTGTGTCTGCCTGGGCCCGGGTGGCCACCTCGACAGTCACCTGGCGACATATTGCAGGGGTTACCGCTCCGATTCCGGGCCACTGTGGCGCCCTTCAGCTTTAATCTTGCTGTCAGCGGCTTGTTAGCTGGCATTAGCAGCCGAGTAGCTGTTCCTGAAGATTGGAGCATCTGGTGAAAGATGCTAAGCTACTCCCTGTCTAATGGAGGGTGCTTTGGGCCACAAGCTAGCTAAGATGCACTGGAGGATGCCCTGCCGGGCTAGTATCATACTTCTTAGGCGCCGTAGCCAGTTGTCTGAGTTACACACGGCCGGAGATGTTTTATGGTGGATAACGAACGAATATGTAGAGAGTTAAATGTGAAGAACTGGCGTATGTATGCTGTACAGTGTTAGACCACCGACATCGTCAGACTAAATGCAAATGCGAGACCTCTACAGTGTTAGTCTGTGTGTGTGTGTAATACTGTTCAAATGAGCCCACAGGCATGCGATTTTAAACAGTACCTCTGCGATAATACGATAAATCTCTCAAGGAGCTCTGTAATTATATATATATATATATATATATATATATATAATTAATCAGATTATCTGTAATGTGTACGTACATGTGATATTCATGAATGTAATGTCACAAGGAGATTACCTGTGGAGTTACACTTTTGTTCCTGTTAGACATGGTGAGCAAGGTAATCATGATACTGACTCATTGCAAATGGTTTGCTTAATTCTTCACTTCTTCATTGTTTCATCATTCCTGGGGGGGGGGGGATAAAAATAAATTCGTCTTGAAAGAATGGATTTTTCCTCACTTCCCGAATTGCTGTCCATTTCAGTCAGATTACAGTTAAGTGTGTCATTTGATCACATCAAACCCTGCTGTTCCTGTTGAACGCACCGCTGCCCTTTCTGGTAGTGGTGACCTGTTTTGTTTGCAGGTAAGAATCGTCGTCTGAAGCAGGCCAAGGAGGAGGCACAGGCAGAGATTGAGCAGTACCGGTTACAGAGGGAGAAGGAGTTCAAGACAAAAGAGGCTGCGGTGAGACAGACTGCCAGACTGACAGAACTGTAACTGACAGAAAATCAGGATTGTTCAGAAGCCATAGCTGATGGAGAATGGCACATGTCCTAGGGCTACAGCATATCAAGAGTTGGCCTGAAAATGTATCTTGCCATCACGTGAGCAGGAAATATTCTTGATCTTTCTTAGGCACTGGGCTCCCATGGTAGCTCAGCAGTGGAGGTCGACAAGGAGACCGCCGACAAGATGGACCGTATCCACAGGAGCTACCAGCAGAACCGTGAGGCAGTGCTGGGAAACCTCCTGAAAATGGTCTGCGACATCAAGCCGGAGATCCACGCCAACTACCGCGTGGCTGGATAAAATCGTCCACCTCCCCAGCATAGTCCCTTCAAACAAGGAGGCACTGGAATAAAGACTTCCACTGCACAGGAATACAGGCCATCAATAGTTTTGAAAAGATTAACCCAGCTATTTGAGATACGTTTACCATGTAATGTCTCCTTCCGTGTTTCTCATTGTGTTCTGTTCCCTACACTTCATGAAAGTTATGTTAGTTTGTTTCACCCACTGGAGATTTAGCTCTAAAACAAAAGGGCACATCGTGCTGATTTAAAAGTGTAAGGATGTTACATTCTCCTGGATGTGATCGAAAAGTTGGGGCAACTTTGGGCAATTGTTTTTGACTCCAGTGACATGAGGAGTAGGCCGTGACACAGTAAAAAAAAAAAAAATGTGAAAGACATGCCAGTCTTTGTCCCGTTTTCAGTGCAGTGGGAATCTCTGGGCCTGTGCTCTTCTTCAAACTGTAGGTGGGATGGTGAAGAATATAAATTATTCTAAGGGTTGTCGCTATGCGTGTCTTGGTATGCAGAGTGCTGTTATTTTAAACCTATATTGAAAGAGTCTGGTTATATTGTCAAATGAAACTGCAGAAATACAGTACAGTATTTTCCTGTATTCTTGGTGTATCTTAGGTATGCAGGAAGACCTTCCCTCCTTGTCACAATGTCAGTTTATGCTATAAATGGGAATAAATTCCCTCAAACCTCTGCCTCCTCAGTCTGTCAGTTGTAGGTTGCATTTCACTGTAGAGAATTACTGTATCCACATAGTGATGAACGTGTTCTGCTGGTTTGATTTTTGAATAAATAATATTGTAAACGATCGTCCGTATCCTTTTGAGTTGAATGAGTACAGATGGCCTGTCCCGGTTGGAAACTAGTTTGAAATATTTCTTTAGGCAAGAGAATGAAAAATGGCTTTGTGCTTTATGAGGTGGTTTATGCACATTTATTAAAGTGGAAGAGGAATTGCCTACACTAATCAGTTATGATGTTTTTTTTTATTTTACTTTAGGCTACAAACTATGGATTTTGGGTATAATACTGTAATGACAAAGCCATTACAACACGTAATCTTAAGATGCTACAGTTAAGACAATAAGTCACTTGAAAAGGCTATTAGATGTAAATCAGAATCTCAGGAATGATCTGATAGCCCGACCTTGGAAAGGCGGAAAAGAAAACGTATTGCTATATAAGTAGTTGATGTGGAATTAAAATCAACGTAAAAATCAAAATAATACACCGGTAATATAGGGTCTATCAGAGAATGTGTAGACCTCTCTATACATATAAATCCATATCATGCATAGTTTTTCAATGTTGCAGTTACCTGACTGTTGGGGGGTATATGAGATCTAAGATGTAGTGGGTGGGATGCACTGGGGTCCCGTTCAGAGTCATCCTCTGTTTCATGGGATAAATTCCAAAGCTCTGCAAATCTCCACTGGATGAGCGGTGGCAAGAAAATGGATACACTTCAGCATGCATGATGATGCAAGATGGATACATGTTGTATCATCACGCACGCTTCCTCTGCCAGGCCCATCTTGAATGTATCTTTTTTATTATTCTCAGTTCTAAACCAGCTTCTGTCTCCATCCTGACTTTCAAAATCGGAGACGGTCGATTTCTTACCTCGACTTCGACTTCCTGCCATTTTGTAGCGACGGAAGTGCGACGGCGACGGGGGGGCAGCCGGCGTGGCTTCACCGTGCGATTGGCCGCCGTGTGTGTGACGATCTGGCCGGTTAAATGACCCTGAAGCGAGCGGGGGACCGCAGCTTTCGGACGAGCGACGGAGGGAATCGGAGCTTTTTTTAAAAAAAAGGGGTACGTGGCTCTCGATCCGGGGTTCCGGCGCTTTGACCTTCGTATTATAGCTACGGAGAAACTTGCGTCGTGGCAGCTGTCCGGGTGCAAAAAGCAAACATATTAAAGGTAATTATTTGCGATGAAGCAATAATAAATATGCCCTTGGCTGGTGCATGATGCCTGTCGCAGCATTCGGGGCTCCTGACGGCCGGCCGTGTGACATCCTCCAGCTCGTACTTCGAAATCCTATTTTCTCCTGCATTTTAACTCTTTTCTTTTTTATTTATTTGACATCTCATTTGTAAAGCAACTCAGGCGATTCCCGTCCAGAGTAAGTTTGATGAAGGTCTCTCACGGCTGGGGCTGCTGAACATGGACCCCTGGAAGTTTGATTGTTATTTTATTTTTATTTTTTTTTTTTGCAATTTAGTGCGATTATTCGATTATTCTTAGGCTTTAGGGATCAGTCACCGTTGAAGTGTGCCATTCGGGCTTCAGCTGGGCGAGGAGGGGGGTTTATGGTTCCCAGATACCCGGACAGCAAAGTGAGAACTAGTTAAGGTGCATGTAAAATGAGAAATGTCTTTTAAATGTCTTACACTGTGTGTGTATGTCCAGTTTTACCTGAATTAGACTCGTAACTATCAGCCAGGGCAGGAGTGTGGACTTCAGCCTTTGGTTTCAGTGTCAAAGTCAGAGTGATGGTGTGTTTAGGACTCGGCTTCTAAGCATAAATATACTTCAAGATGTGCATGCTGACCATCTCTGAGGCATCTGTGATGAACCTTTAACATCCTTTCTTTACCTTGGCCTCAGATACTCTCCAAACCTGAGTATAATTGTATGTCCCAGGTATGAAAGCGGGTGTGCAGTGGTCTCTCTCTCTCCCTCCCCCCCCTTTAGTGCTTTGCCCCCTGGAGGTATTCCCATAAGCTCTGTCAGTGCACATTGACCAGCAAAATTTGTCCGCTTGCCTCATTTAAAAAGGAACTGTTTCTTTTTTCCTGGGGGGGTGTAAATAGGTGCACAGTGTTAGGTAGATTTGACACGTGTGAATATTTTTCTAGCATCTCTTCAAATAATTCTTTGGTATTTAAAGTCTGATCTGTGGTTGTTTCTTTGGATATCAGTTTTACAAGTGATCCACCATGCAAGTTAGGACGGGTTTTGTTCATTTCAAGTACAGGAAGACTGAAGGTTTGCGTCCCGTTCGGTCGATTTGTGTTTGTTTCTGTGGCTGTCTGGAGAGATGGGGAGCTCTGAGATTTATCACATCCACATCGACCAGGCAAGAGCAGGTGTAATTACCCAGCAAACAGGGAGCGTTACAGGTACGTTACAGGAACGTTAAGAGCGTAATGAGAACATTATTGGACATTGTGAGAACGTTCCCTGTCTGTCCTTTGGCTTCTCGCTGTAGAAGTAGGCCTGTTTCCTTAAAATGCATTTAAAGGTCATTAAATTATTGTGCATTTTAAATATGCCGAAGGACCTGTCGTAAATGGAGTCTCTCACTTCTGCTGAAGTTTCAAACCCATCCATCCATCTTCCAGTTTGGTGTCACCTTGGATTGCCTAACTGCATGATTTCGATTCTGATAGACTGCAGGAGGTCCATACATAAGAGGCTCACTCAAGCAGTTCATTTATCATTACATTGAAGGACGGGTTCCTAATTCATTACTGAATGGATTTTCATGTTTGTTTTGAAATATTTTAAACCTTCATCTTGCACTGTCAGTGGAGTGGTATACCACCTTTGGTTCTACATTGTACGATAACAGAGGTGTGCTAATCTAGTATTCATTCGCCACACGCTGCAGTCTACACGTCCTGTTGAGCAAGGCAAGGCTGTTTTATGGCTGCTCTGCCAAACGGTCTTTGGATTTGAGCATTGTAAAATGTACCAGCCTTAAAGGCAATGTTAATAATTAAAAACTCCTGTCAGGTTTGCTGCGTTCTCTGTAATCAATGTTCTTTCATCAGTGATGAAAACTCAAGACATCTTGAAGCTACCTTTGTATGACCGGACTCTCCTTGTACTTCAGAGCCAGTGATAAGCTGACATTTGATCACCAAAGTCTATTGAAATCCTCACTCATTAAGTTTCTGGTGAACATTGCATTTTCTTGACGTTTAGCAGAGGGAAGAGTACGTGTGGTAAAGAGTTTTGAGGGCCAGGGATGGTGCCTGATTCAGTGTTATGGCTGGTTGCCAACAGGAAGTTCTATGCAGGAGAAATCATGTGACTAAAAGCGGCCATGTGAGAGACGGTCTTGGGACAGGCAAGGCTACTATGCAGCTTGCAGGCAAGCTCATGTGCATGGGCGATCATCATGCACGCTGTAGAACGTGCGCACACACACACAGACACACAGACACAGACACAGATGCCCTTTTGATATCCAAACCATGCCAATTGAAGGTGATACATGCTTAGCCTCACAAGATTTTCTTTAAACTGTAATGCAGTAAATATGCAGGATGGAATGCTGGCTTAAGACGCTGTTTGAAGTAATTTAATTTTTTTTGTGTACTTTATGTCAGGGGCTGTTTTACTGTACCCAGTAGATCTGATGCTGTACAAATTAAACAGAAAAGTAAAGAACGTGGTCAGAACATCGATAAAGGAAAGTGTTTATGGTATAATGTTGATAATTTGTATCATTCTGCTTCAGTCCTCTTTCTGTTTTGATAATCACTGTTTTCTGCGTATTAATTATTGTGTCGAGTCGTCTCCAGCTGTGCTCCCTTTGTTTCGTGTCATCACCAAAAAAAAAAACTAGCTCTAATCTGTTCAGTGTTTTTGAAATCTTTGTTTACCATTGAACTAAACTGGTAGCTGCTTGCCAGTTAGAAAGTAGGTCAATGGCAAATATCGATGAGATGAAACCGTAATGGTTACTCCTAGAAGTCTGCTGCTCTGGGTGGCTTGAGATGCAAGTGATAACGCTAAGCTGATTCCAGCTGGTCTCTCCGAACACAGTTTGTATTGTTGTACTTGTACTGTAAGGTGTTTCTATCAGTTAGTACCTGTGTCTGAACCTGCCTGTAATGTCACTGGTCCACTTCTGTCTTCTTCCTTATCACCGGGTCTTTGTCGTCCAGCTTGTGTTCCATCCTCATATTTGGCATCCCGCCTGAAAGAGTGACTCGGGTCTCTCCTTATAGCTCTGTTGTTTTTTTTTTTTTTTTTCCCCCCAGGAATTTAATTACCTAATATTGGGCAGTATTGTATTATAGTTCTATATGTGTGGCCTGAGGATACTGAGAGATTACGTTAGCACCGGTCTCTGACGAGCGTCGACTCGACCGCTGCCGTGGGAAGGAGGCCTGGTGGCCTCGAAAAGAGGGAAATGTTGGGAGATCGAGTTAAAGTGTTTTCCCTGGGAGTGTGGTCTGACAGTTAATTGGGTGTTGAATGTGCTCTGTTTTGAGTTTGATAAACCCTCGGGCGGGATTGGGAAGGGTCTCCTCTATTTCGCCAATTAACGTCGTCGCTGTAACCTTTCCATTATGATGTTTTGTGCCGGAAATGATTGGCGACAGGCTGAGATTAACGAAACAAAATGACACCAGCGTGTGGGTTGTCTGACACATGACCCAACGAGAGTTAATGCCGTGCTTTGAAATGCAGCTTTTTAAGTTGATAGACATGATACAACATCAATAAGTTGTATGTGCAGAGTACACCCGTTTTAAATATGTCAGTTAAATATATGAAAAGTTAGTGTATTTTTAAATTGGCAGTTGTAGGGAGAGCAAATTATTAGAGTTGCAGATTTCTGGAAAATCGTGGCCAAATGATACCCTTCCCTGCCTCTGTAAAGATTGCCGTTCAGCTAAATTTAAATTGGGGGGGGGAAATAGACATGACGGCTGAGGGGAATCAGTACATCATACTGGTAAATGAGCTTGTCCAGTGTGAACTGGCCTTGGGATTAGTTTTGACACCCTGGTGTGTACAAACACCAACTTTACTGGTGTAGGCTGGCAGATGCTGTTCTGTCTTTTTCCCCCAGCGATTCGTGTTTCTTTTGCTGGCGTTAAACTCGTGGGACGCTCTCGTGGTGCTTCTGCACTGTACACAACTATGTGTGAAGCCCATGTGGAGGTATGATGGAAAGAAGCATGTGATGGAGGGACGGTAGCAGGGAATGAGGAGCTTTAATTGTGGAGGGCGGGTAGAGATGGGTTTAACAAAGGCGGTGAGGAGGGGAGTGAATGGAACAGCATCATTCTGACATCAATGCAGGGGCAACATGCACATGAGAACTCAGAAGTGGTGTCGGGTTACAGCTGGGTGTGCGTTCAAGTCTTGGGATCTGGGCATGTTTAGTGGGGGGGGGTTAGAAGATGCAGTTTGGTGTGAGGTCAGATGTGGACGGAAGGCTCGTACCTGCTTAAAGCTGCAGAAGGTGTTTAATGTTTGCACTACAAGTATTAGAAGTTGTGTTGCATGCAACTGAGCGACCTTGAAAGATGAAGCAGGACTGAGGAAACGGTTTTGATTGCGTGTAGTGTCTCGCGTTCAGCTGAAGGGGACTGAGGTACTCCCACCATCCACACTGTCAAGGCTAGCCCCTCATGAGAACATGAGGTGGGCCTAGCGTAGAAAATGATCGGGTGGCTTCATAATGCAATCTATATTTACTGTTAGTTTGACTTCATTTATCTGACATTTGCATTTTATTCACTAGCCACTAGCATCACATCATATATTGAAATGTGTTATTTCACTTTGCTTTGTATGGGTGGACACACACACACACACACACACAGGTGAGGCCAAGGCTCTTTAAAGCTAATACATACGGTTGTGGAAGTAGTCGACTTACGGGGGACAAATTTCGTATGATACAGAAAATAAACATGGACCTTAGCTAAAAGTTTATAAATGTATCAGTTACACATACGGTATAACGTTAATTCAGCCCTGAGCGGAGAACACTCTCTCCGCAAAGCATGTGCGATCATTTCTCCAATGTCTGTCGGGAGGCTGACTCACCCGGTTCAAGCTAATATTTTTCCTGCGACACCGGCACTGGTGAAGGGGTATGCTGGTCACCTGACTTTGTCCAATCCCGATAATTCCGTGCTTCCTTTCCAAAATTACCATATTATATCTAATTTTCTCTGCCAGTCGGTTAGAATCTCTATCCAGTGGCCTCACCATTTGTAGAGAGATGAACACGGGCAGAGACAACAGTTGGGCCTGAATGGTAATTCTCACTCTGGGTTTTGATTCTAAACGTGCAAACAAAAGGCATAGATTTGGTACCAGTCGTCTGAAAAATAACTCCTTGGTGTTTTTGTATGCGTTGACTACAAGATAAGGTTGCTAGATGATGGTTCTGGAATCATTACAGTGGACATCTGGGAACTTCTCAATTATAATAATGTTTGCATTTTGGGTGGGGTCTTACCACAGCTTTGCACAAGTTTTCACTGGGCACTCCATTCTTGTATAGTTTTGACAAAATTTAGTGACTCTGAATTGTCTGGAGTCTGAGCGTGCGGAGTACCCTGACATGGACAGGACCAAACCCTTCATACGACAAGCTCTGGATTACCACAGCCCTTCCTGTCTGATTTTTGCCGATGAATAAATAAATGGTAATCTTACTGCTGTCTAGGTGTACCGTTACTTCAGAAAAAGATATGTGTATTTACAGTACTGTAAAACCATGACCTAATACAACGTGATTACCTCCTCTCTGTTCCAGGGCCCATCACACAATGAATATGTCTCATGACCACAGTGATCATGTCCAGCATAGCTCCATGGCCACCCTTCCTTCGGTGGTCACTGGCTCCCATGGTCATGGAGGCGACCATGGTGGTTCTGGTGGTGGTGGCGGCAGCGATCACCAAATGATGATGGTAAGCAGGCGGGTGGTCAAGGCACCACGGAGAACCTGGTACAGAAACACAGCATTGAATGACATGTGGGATGAGCTACATACCCAGAGTTAACCCGATTAAACTGGAGTAACTTGGTGGTAGATGGTACTATGATAGTGAGCTAAGATTTGTAGCACCCGAAACTCAGAAGTAAACTTCACTAAGCCAACAAATGAATTTCCTATTACATCCCACTTGTGTGTCAAATATAGGTAAGGCATCAGTAAACTTGGAGTTGCGTCTTTTTAGGTGTGGGATTCCAGATCTCTGTGGACCTTTGGTTTGAGTTTTAAGGCGTTGGTGTGATTTGAAACTTCTTTCTTTGCAGCAAATGACTTTTTACTTCGGCTGCAGAAATGTAGAGCTTCTGTTTTCGGGTATTGTGATCAACTCCCCTGGAGGTCAGTCACTTGTTGGTTTTTTTTTTTTTTTTTTTTGCTTTGTTTTTAATCTTAGACATGCTCCGTCTGCTCCCTGCCCCATTTGACTTGCCGTGCTGTTTGTTGTCTCCCCCCCAACCCGGCTTTTCGAGATCAGACACGACCTTGTTTTCGTTCGTGAAGCCCCCGATGTGTGCCCTCTCACGAGGTTTAGTTGTCTCACCTTCTCGATGAATGGACCTGCAGAAATGGTGGGCGCCTGCATCGTCATTTTCCTGCTGGCCGTCTTCTACGAGGGGCTGAAGATCGGCCGGGAGTTCCTGCTCCGACGGAACCAAGTCAGTGTCCGCTACAACTCCATGCCTGTGCCTGGACCCGACGGAACCGTGCTCATGGAGACGCACAAGACTGTGGGGTGAGTGGTGTGTGTGTGTGTGTGTGTGTGTGTGTGTGTGTGTGTGTGTGTGTGTGTGTGTGTGTGTGTGTGTGTGGGGGGGG
>JAACJT020000095.1:2160005-2191479 GCA_009936485.2 Gymnarchus niloticus | reverse complement strand
GGGGTGTGTTTGTGTGGGTGTGTGTGTGTGTGTGGGTGGGGGTTGGTGTGTGTGTGTGTGGGTGTGTTTGGGGGGGGGGGTTAGTTCCCATTGTTTTTAACTCATCAGTTTATGTTTTCACAATCTTACATTAACGTTAAAGTCTAAGATTTGTCAAGCAGGTTTATTTAGAGAGTGTTATATGAGGACAAACTCCCTTTGCCAAAGCGGTCCTCTATAACACTCCAGTCCTTCCAAAACCGTTGTTTCCCATCTAATGATGAAGTCCTCGATTAGGAGAGGTTGGGGGTCGTCAGGTCAATCCTATTGTATACTCTGGGAAACTTTTCTTTAACAGTATGAAGTAAGGGTCTCCTGTCCTCTGTCATGGTACCACATTACTCACATGGCACAGACCCAGATGTTGATAGTTTATGATTATCTAAGGAATCACGTTTATAGAGGTGGGACTGTCCTTGGATTTGTGTTTCTGGCCTCTGGGTTTCAGAAGAAAATTCCTCGTGGGTTCTACAGCCCGTGTCCTCTTTGGTATATTTGTGCATGCTCATGTTTGCTGCCGTGTACTCACCCCCCCGTCCTCCCTCTCACTTTCTGCCGCCGTTCCCAGCCAACGGATGTTGAGTCTAGCCCATCTGCTGCAGACGGCGCTGCACGTCGTTCAAGTCGTGGTCAGCTACTTCCTGATGCTGGTCTTCATGACTTTCAACGGCTATTTGTGCATCGCGGTGGCCGCCGGAGCTGGCGCTGGCTACTTCCTGTTTAGCTGGAAGAAGGCGGTGGTTGTGGATATCACAGAGCATTGTCATTGATCCTTCTAAAGCCCTTTTTAGTGCACGGAACACACACAACACACACACACACACAAACAGAAACACACAATGTTCACACAGTTTGAAACAGTGTCTATCCCTCAGTTCAATTCCAACCAGCAAAGTGGGAACTTTCCCATATGCTAATATAAAATTAGCCATGAGTTTAAGTAGGACCATTAAGAAATGATTTTAACTCACTCTCAGACATGGCATGCTGGGTATTCCCTATGTTTTGGTAGTCAAAGGACTCGGGCTGTCCTGTTTTAAAAGTTCTCTCAAGCAAAATAATAATGAACCATCTGGATTCCTCTACTATTAGAACTGGGGGCAAAATTTCTAATCCACCTGCCCTCACTTTGTGATTCCCAGTGGCCTCTTCTGCTAGCCTCCAAGCCACCGTCATCTCCAAGTCTGCGGAGCCAAACTTGATACCGCTCGAGTCCGTTCTGCCATTCCTGTCCCCTTCCCAATGATTTGTTGAAATGATATGGCCTGGGAAGGAGTACATAATGTACTGCTGGCTTCCACTTTTTACTCGCTGATGCACTACAATACAGTACTCGCAACTGTTTGAGCTGTGCAGTTCCTAAAAGTGAGCACGTCCCTCTGTCCTTGCTCACCATGTACTGTGCCCCAATGGGTTGGGTGACTTTCAGCCTTATTAAGCCCCGTGCCTTAAATAAGGGAACACGCTGACCAACTGTAGTCACTACACTTGCTGGGAAAGTGTGACAGCCAATGGAGCAGAAACGCCGTCTTCTGTGGTCGTCAGCATATCATCATCCCCTCTGGTTGGTTTTGCTACACTGACAAACTCCTCCACTGCACTAGAAGAAGGATGAGGAAGTTGGAGGGCTTTCCTTTCAGCAAACACTTTGCTATAACAGTAGACTTGGGCCATCACATTGGGGATGGGCTTGATTCCCAAACTTGGATTTGGTAGGCTTCAGTCGGCTCAGTTAGTTCCAGATGAAAAACAATGAGGGATCATTTCACTCATGAGTGGTGGGAGGGGACTAGAGTTTTTACACCACAAAAGACCAAGACAGGGTCAGCATCAACTGAAAAACAGTTAACTTCATATTCATTAGTAAAAGCTTGTGTAATGCTAATATTTGCTTAAATGTGGTTACTCCACCAGTACAGTTTTGTAATAATGTCAGGTGCAAAATATTCTGACCATGTCTGGGTTTTTATAGTGTCTGACAATCTGGTTTTGGGTGGGACTGGGCAGCTCAGATTACTTCTACTTGGGAAAAGTTAAGATCCGGGGGCTGCAGATATGTTTGCACAAATTGTTTTTGCGTGGTTAATTCCGATAAAGACTGTAATTAAATGGGTACAGTCATCTACAGTTACAGCCCGTGGACAAAGAATGCCAGGGTCTCTATCTAGAGAGATTATAGGAGGGAGGGTTTGTTACCGTAGAAACACTACTCGTATTGATGTCAGCGAATAGTGCAGTGAGACCTCCTTCTTGTCTCTCCACTTCCCGATACTTGGGGATTCTCGCCGAAGTTTTAATGGGTGGGGGTGGGGCAGTAGCTTTTTGTCTTAAGTTGAACTTGGACAAATTTTTTTTTTTTTTAAAAAAAAGCTGTCTTTTAGGTTCTGTATATTTTTTAAATCCTTTCGATGTCAGCTGTTGATTTTTATACGTGTTGATGGTTCTATCATGTCAAGCTGGATCAGTAGCTGTATTCACGTTTAGGAAATGGTTTTCATCAACTGTTTTTTTTCCTTCATCATCAAAGAACCTGAGGTAGAGATGGCAGGAACTTAGCTTCTCAGCCATTTCAAATGTGTATCACTAGAAGCAAGATGTTCTGGAGCTGCTCAGAAGAATAATAGGCTGACAGAACTCCTACCTCTGTATTCTATTTTCAATTGAACTATGTGCTAAAACATAGAGGGTGTGGTGTTGTCCCGCCGGCAGTGTCCCTGGGGTACAGTGGGAGACTGCTTACACTTTAGCAGTGTTTGCATAGTATGGCAAACTTTGAACGCAGTTGACATCAGACAATGTAATAAATGCGCAGTAACAGCAGAGCTGCATGCCTCTTTTCTTGAATTACAGTCCTCTTTCTGGCTTCACCTGTTTTTTTATCAATCAAAGGGGGCTAATAATTGCCCCGAATCAACGACTCCCCGGTCAGATGAAAACAGGCACCTGGCATCCGTTCCAGAAAGCAGGATTAGCTGGATGTGTTAACTCAAGATCTGGGGAAATGGACAAATCCTGAAGATTAGCTTTCGGTTTTTTCCAGTTAGAATTCTGGTTTGGTTATAGGATTTGTTAAGCCCATATGCTGGTAAATGCACCCCTTAAAAATATAGTGCCTTACGTTTCAGTTCGGCTGGTGTGACATGGCATGATTGTTGTAGAATCACGAATTTGAGGTGAATAATTTGCCAACTATTTCTTTTAATTTCAACTCGGAGGCCTGAACTAATTGGTCGCTAATCATGATTCGTGGTATAGATGTAGCTTTTGAAATTACTGTTGCCTAAAGTAACAATTCATAGGTCACAAATTAAACCGCAACACAAAGCACACTTTTATTCATATTTAAAACAGAAAATGTATGCAGTATCAAACATAGCAATATAATACAGAAATCTGCATCACTGACCCGGTGATACATGTCTGTAATCTAACTTTGAACCCACCTGAACAGCAAAAGAAATAAAAGGATAATAAGAAGTAGACACGCACACCACACAGCGCTGCATCAACCACCTTCCTTATGTTGATAAGTTACAGTCCAGACTTCATGACCCCAGAAGAGGTCACAGTCCTTAATGTGTCCATAAAGTGCTTAAAACTGCAAGTTTCCAAATAGCGAGGGCAAGGTGTTCGGCTTTGGGTGAGGTTTGTAACCGATGCGCTCGTTGATCATCTGCTCCCGGGTCTTCCCATCGCTGGGTCCACTTGTTGCCCCTCCCATTTCACCTGATGAAGCCACGCCCACAACATCTACCTCATCTCGCTGTTTCTTCCGGCTCTGCGTGGTGGCGGGGGGAGGGATTGTGCTGTTAGCCAATGACTTGCTTTAACTCAAGTGAGATGTCCTGCATGTGGTACCCACTGACCCCGACAGTGCAGTGATTTTAGCACCCACATACCTCCAACTCTTTCCTCACGCTTTCAAACTCATCGATGTCATCCAGCTTCAGTTCAAGGCGGGTGGGCTTCCGACGCAGCATGATAACACGCTCTCTTGGGCCACAGTCTCTCAGTGTTCACTCAACCACGGGAAAACACTAAATTGTAATGACAGTCAATATGGTATTTTCAACAATAAGAGCTAAGTCACCTCAGAACTTACAGCCATAAGTTTGGCTGGATTATCAGAACTGCTTTCTCCTAAACCTCCCTTTCTAGGAGACAAAGGGCAACAAAGCAGCATACGTCTTAACTGATGTACATGAACCGATTACATCACCGTAGTTTATATAGTGCTTGTTTATCTTACATCGCGCCCTGTTATCACGGTCACCCTTAACACCAACGTTGGAGGCCACGCGCGTCCGCCCATCAGCTGCCTGTCATTTTAAAAATCGATCACGTGATTACGGTGGCTCACGTGGGTGGCTTTTGGACTTACGACTTGTGTGCCGATTTACTGCTGTGCAACAAACTCCTACAGATAAAAGCGATGATGTAAAGAAAACTTCCTAAGGAGAAAAAAGAAATAACTTTTACTGTAATGAAAACGGTCTTTGTAGTCACATGTTCGTACTCATTTATACAACAAAAAATGTTGGTTATATTTTAATCGCAGGTATAGTAATAACGATATTTATGAACAAACAGCCATAACTTCCATGGGAAAGAATATTTTTAATTGGCTATTGAGGCTAAATTAACGCAATCATACGCAAGGCTTTTCTCGCCGAACTCATAATAAAATTACGTAGTTATCCGTTTGCTACTTAAAACCCCGGTTTCTTGAAAAGTACTCATATTCATTCGTGTATTGCAGTTGATTTCATTCGAACGACACTGGGTTAACCTGATATATATCTGTACATGCTATTATAGCCACTTAGCCTTCACCTAAGTCGTTTCCTTCATACTGAGCTGTAAAAAAGGCATTATGATTGAAATATTTAATTCACTTTACTAGATATTCTTCACCCTCGCTAACTCAGTATTCTCCCACATAAATGGCTATACGGACAATGAGCGTTAAATTATACATAGAAACCAACTCACCCTTCTCTATTAGCTGCCGCGTGCGAAGCGCCATGAAGCACGGGCCCAAGTGCCTGATGGGAAATGTAGTCCCGAAGAAGTCGCATCGCACATAACTCGTTAGTTACAACTTAGACGTTCTGCGGAGCAATGGAATGTGACGTTAATCGTAGGAATATAGAAACTAATACTGTATGTGGCAGATTTTTATCTGGCAAGGTTCCGGTTTCGTATCAGCTATTGACAGTGACTTTGAAATGTCGAACGACCACGTTAGCTCGTTTTGCTACTGTAGCTACTTTTTGATAGATTCATAGACATTTTTTTTTTTACCTGAGAACAACTGCGCGGTATGTTTTACCCCTTTCAAAAACGCTTAGCCATCATCAAGTCACAGGCTACAGCAGCGGATCTGCGCTTGACCTCCGAACCACCAGGTGGCAGCACCAGTTCGAGCGGCGCACGGAAGTTACGCCACCGTCTCGACAGCGCGTTTCACGGTTACGTTCCGTTGCGGTATGTCCCACTAATTCATTAAATTTGAATCACGGTGCGTTTAGTGTTCATTTTAGATGCAGTAAATTACAGATTATATTCCCATGTAGCGTAGTCTTTCCCTTAGTGTGCTTTGAGGTCTCTTGAATGCTTTGGTAGTCGGTGTAAATCTGTGTATGGAAACGTGCTGCTTCCATTGCCGGTTTTCCCCATTATCCAGCCGAGGATGCAGCGAATTAAAGTTACTCGTATATTTAGGACGGACACGGTTATTTAAATAAGACTGAATGTGGCTCAGATACACGACTGGCAGTCTTGTTAGCTGCAGGTCGCTCTTTATTGCCGCTGTTAAGTGACAGGTTTGAGTATCTTGGAGAGCCAGAGGGGTAACCAGGTACTAAATTATGCGTGTCTGTTACTTAGTTAACAGAATGTGTAAGAATGATAACAACAAGAAGAAGAAGAATAGAAACAAATCCGTCTTCAGTCAGCTGTTTATGTGTTGCATGGTTAGAAAGTCAGTTATATGTTAGTATCTCACATGGGCAGGGACGTTCAGTGTATGTTGATACTCCTGCCCTCAAGATTCAGCTTAATGGATTACACCAGCTTTCTGAGTACGGCAATGTGGGGAATCACCATGCAATTCGATCAGAAGCTCCCATTCTGTGACCTTGTTTCAGTTTTAGCTGTAGGCATCCGAGAAAAGAAACTCAGATGCACGTTATTTTTTGATTTCAGGTTGTGTGAGTGTATTTTTTATGTCCCTGCAGCCTTTACTTAGCTTGTTTTAAATGTACTTTTTAATAGGCGTGCTTCTCCAAGTGTGGTCCCACCGTGCACTGCTGTAGCGCAAGACAAAGATGTCAGACGAAGAGGAGACCCCAGTGGTTAAGAAGGCCCGGATCTTCTATGGCAGCCTGGAGGAGAAGGAACGCGAGCGGCTGGGCCGTGAAGGCGGAGCAGCTGCCGCAAACGATGCAGTGAAGGCGGGCATCGAGGCCGGCAACATCAACATCTCCAGTGGTTTGTGTTCATGTTTCTCTGGTGGTTGGAGAAAGCCAGAATCAAAACGTGTCTGGATAAGTCTAAAGCAGCCTGACCACATTTTGCCAATATGTAGACTATGTACGGTTTGGTTCTGCATTTCTGCAAAATATCTGCCTTTTCTGACGTCTTCTGGTGGTGACTAACTGGCTCATGTTTCCCTCTGATCTCTCAGGTGAGTCCATGGAGCTGGAAGAGCGGGTGAGCGAGCGACAGGCAGAAGTGCTAGCAGAGTTTGAACGCAGGAAGAGGGCCCGGCAGATCACTGTCTCTACGGACGACGCTGAGGTTAAGGCCTGCCTGCGGGCCCTGGGGGAGCCAATCACACTCTTTGGGGAGGGGCCAGCCGAGAGACGCGAGAGGTTAGTGCGTTCAGCTCCGTGGGAAAAGTTTCTTGGCTGCATCTTAATTTTTCATTTTGTCTCCTCATGTCCCGTCAGCTGCCTTCTAAGTTTTCATTTTGCTCTCCAGGCTGCGAAATATCCTGTCAGTGGTTGGACCCGATGCTTTGAAAAAGTCAAAGAAAGATGACGAGAAGGCCAAGCGCTCCCAGGAAGAGGTAAGGAGCTACATTACAGTCTGTCTCCTCTACTGGTGTCCCTGGTGTTTGGTTAATCACACACTACCCCTACGGTCTGTCCTCCAGTACCAGCAGACTTGGTACCACGAAGGTCCAACCACACTGAAGGAAGCCCGTCTCTGGCTGGCCCGCTATTCTCTGCCCAGGTAAGATGTGACCCTCTGTAACCCTGCTGTCGCCAGCTCTGCTCTTTTTCTCACTAAGCGGGTCTGTAGCCCTGCTGTTGCAGTCTCTGCCGTTATTTCCCTCCAAGTGTGTCATTGCCTGCAGGGCCGTGGACAGACTGGACGACGCACGCAGGCTGAAAGAGATTCCCGAATCGACGCGCACGGTGCGGCAGCAGGAACTCCACAAGACGCTGAGGGTGAGCCATGCTTTCGCCCTCGCCCCACCCCAGGGGTAGCCTCCAGTGTGTAGCAGGGCCCTGTTTGATGGAAAGGCAGCCCCTGATTACGAACACTCTCCCATTACCCAGAACCTGAATAACTTCTGCAGCCAGATTGGCGATGACCGGCCCATATCGTACTGCCAGTTCAGCCCCAACTCCAAGCTTCTGGTGACCGCGTCCTGGTGAGTGACGTCACAGCCGCACATAGACGCTCCATTTGTGATTGCCTGCGATGGTTTCCGTCAGTTACGTTCGGGGGAATCAGAGTAGAGCCAGTGGCATTCTAGCGAGAGATTCCCCAATCACATCACATCTCATCTCCCTGCACAGGAGCGGTTTGTGCAAACTCTGGGCCGTTCCCGACTGTAGCCTCGTTCGCACTTTGAGAGGTGGGTGTTGCTGTTTTATTGCACTAGCTAACGACTGCTCTGTTGTGTGTGTACATATGAACACATGCTGCTTCCACTAGTCTGCTTAACTTTCATTAGTATGCATCCACTTTGTTTATCATAATACAGAACGGATCTTCTCGCTTATTTAGGGCACAACACCAACGTGGGGGCTATTAGCTTCCACCCCCAGGCCACGATATCTCTGGATGAAACAGACGTCAACATGGCTTCCTGTGCAGCTGACGGATCGGTCAAGCTTTGGAGCCTTGAAAGGTATTCTGGCTCCTGTTCGTTGTCAATAAGAATAATTAACCAGACAGGAGCAATGAAGGTGTGTGCAGAGAGTACTGATCATTGTATAGACTGTGTAAGGTGCTGCTTGTAACTTGTGCTCCCTGCTGCCCCCTGTCTGTAGTGATGAGCCGGTGGCAGACATTGAAGGGCACACCATGAGGGTAGCCCGAGTGGCCTGGCACCCATCTGGACGCTTCCTGGGCACTACCTGGTTAGTCGGCATGGAGGCCTTTAATGGAGCTGAAAGCACAGGCTCCCCAAAGGCTTGACTATTCATCAATGTTCTAAGCAGGAAGAAGGGGGGCCTGGAGCCTATCCCAGGCAGCACAGGACACAAGGCTCGGGTACACCCTGTAGGGGATGCCAGGCTGCCACAGGCATGCAACACTCACACCATGGACATTTTATAGATATCAGTAAAGCCAGGGTCTTTGGACTGTGGGAGAACATGCAGCCTCCACACACAGAGAGGAGAGGTGGGATTCAAACCCCCAACCCTGGAGGTGTGAGGTTATTAGTGCGAACCACTGAGCCCCACACCCCCTGGCTTGACTATTCTGGTGCCCAGAACCTCTCTTAAATTATTACACGTCTAAAGTCATTAATTACCTTTAAGAGACTGCATCACGTCTCAGGATAAAACTCATTTGCTAATGATTTGCTCATGTGGTTAAATGAATTGAGAGAAAGTTCACCATTGATTTTTCCCATTTAAATGAGCCGCAATGTCCCTTTAACTCGGCTGACCTTTGTGTTTGGTGGCACCGCTCTCTCTCTTTGCCTTGCAGCATTGACCCGGGCTGATTATCAGTTGCTTGGAAGAATGATAGAAATCTCTGAATCTGCTGTTGTTTTAGATATTGCTGAGTTACTTAAATGTTTTTGCCAGACAAGTCAGAATGTTTCTTTAAAACAAATGAGGGACCCCCCCCCCCCTTTGATTTTTAATGGCATAGCACAAAGGACGCAGTTGTTTCATGTACCCAGCACATTCTTCATATTGGTTTACTTGTTTCCATTAACTCCTTCATTACTGTGGCTTTATTTCCTCTTATTAATCGCCTTTAAACAGTGGTCATCCTGTAGAGGTCAAAGGCAGCTCAGAGTTCCTGCACTGTGATCCGGCTGATTAACTCTTCCCCACCCAGCTACGATCACTCATGGAGATTGTGGGACCTTGAGGCCCAGGAAGAGATCCTGCATCAGGAGGGCCACAGTAAGGGAGTTCACGACCTCCACTTCCACCCTGATGGCTCTCTGGCCGGAACTGGGTATGACTCCCCTGCTTCCCCTAAGGGGACCCCCGCCTCACGTATCCGAGGGGATATTTACATGCTGATCCATCAAAGGCTGATAAAACATTTCAAACTCAGATGACATGCCTTTGGTTTTTCGTTTGTTGAGGTGAACTTTTGTTTTAATAGCATGTGGATTTACTGAAGCAAATTTCAGCTCTGTTTAATTGGTAACAAAAGGCTTAGATGGTGTTTAAAGGGAAGAGCCTTCATAAGGTGTGTATCAGAAAGGAGTATGTTCCTAAATGGAGTCATACCAGCTGGTGACTCGTCTGAAAAGTGCCCCTTGACGTGGGGTTTGATTTTGAGACGAATCCCTGTGTTAACTGAGCATCTAACCTCCAAGCATAATGTTCTTCATTTGGATCCCAGAGGACGCTGACCATCTTTGGTGTGTCTGAGTTTGCAAATAGGGCCTTCGGTCGTTGGCGGCAAGGCCCACACGGTTTGCGGGTTGTTCTCATATCCCACAATTCAGCTGACTCATTATGTAAATGCTTGCACAAAAGGAATCTCAGCTGTTTTGCTGCCACTGCAAATTGCTGCCATGTATCTCGACACAAATGTTCTCACTGTTCTGCAGAACGTAAGGCAGATGCTATCAGTCCCGCGCGCGGTGCAGGTCTGGTCTAGTATGGCTGTGCCGCTTCACACGGCAGAACACCTGACGACACACGTGAATCGGCACTCGGCTCCTGATTTATTCTGCCCTGCACTCCTCCAGAGGCCTGGACGCATTTGGCCGTGTGTGGGACCTGAGGACTGGGCGCTGCGTCATGTTCTTGGAGGGCCACCTCAAGGAGATCTACGGCATCAACTTCTCACCGAACGGGTGGGTAAATGAATAACTCAGCGGACACTAAGACCTAGGGATGTGGTAGGAGAAATGTTCAGTCAGTGCACTGCGCATCTTTGTGTGACTGCAACAAAATCCCAACGTTTTAATTTTCCTGGCGACTTCAACCTCCGTTCCTCTACGCAGCTATCACATGGCGACAGGAAGTGGCGATAATACCTGCAAGGTGTGGGACCTGCGGCAGAGGAGGTGCATCTACACCATTCCTGCCCACCAGAACCTCATCTCCTCCGTCAAGTTCCAGCGTAAGCTTTTGTGGTGAAAAGATGCCGGTATAATTCTAGTCTTGACGTTATGTTTCCGAGTTGATGGACGGTTGCTGTGGAAGGGACGTTGAATTAGGTCATGACCAAGCTAACGTGGTGTGGAGGTTCAGCGTCACGTTTCTCTCGCGTTCTCGTTCTCTCTCCTAGCCACGGATGGTCACTATCTGCTTACGGGGGCGTATGACAACACGGCCAAGGTGTGGACGCACCCAGGCTGGTCTCCACTGAAGACACTGGCGGGCCACGAGGGTAAGGTTATGGGGCTGGACGTGTCTGCTGACGGACAGCTCATCGCCACCTGCTCCTACGACCGCACCTTCAAGCTCTGGATGTCGGAGTGAAGAGCCACACGCTGCCCTCTGCTGGCAGCTTTTAGTCAAATTTGAAGGCACGGAAGCGTACGTGAGGTGTTTGTGTGTGTGTGTGTGTGTGTGTGTTACGGGTGAGAGGCTGCTTTAGGTCTGAGCTCTATCCTGAAATCCCCCTGCAAGAACAACATGCGGACAGGCTGAAAGGCTAGCTGTATAAAGACACATTTATCAAAATGGGACAAGGTAGAAAAAGTTGAGTAACTTCGTGCAGAAGGTTTTTAGTTTAACTTTCAAAGCCTCTTAGATGTTTAAGTCCACTATTGCTTCAGTTTCTCAAAACATTTGTCTTTTTATACAATGTCACTGCAATTAAAACAACGTATTTTTCCTATGAAGCATAACTGAGTTCCTGTTCTGTTTTCTTTGGTCTGCGTCATATTTTTTCATGTTCATGAACAGTCACACACCTGGTCGCTTCTCCTGAAAATTAGCCCATGCTGTGTTTGATTACTGGAGACGTTATACTGATCCTTCATGGTCAGCTGTTTGGATGTAGCCTGTAAACCAGGTGAAAAGCCCAACACCCAATGGGTGTTAGTGTGATCTTTTCCTTTTTTTAAGGTGTTTGTAACTTCAGAAGTCAACCATAATGAGACTACAGTGGAAAAACTGCAGTCAAGCCTGTAGGTCCATCTGAACGTGGAGTTTAAAATTATACCTCAAAGTGTGTAACGGCTTTAGCAAGCTGACGGTGGGTCTGTGTTGGAGGCTTGAGTTGTTTCTCTGGCAGTTCGATGTCAAAGGAAACAAAAATGTCTTCACTTTGGCTGCTTCTGCCCTAGACTGTTAAAGGACGTCCGCCTCTAAGTCTGACTTTTAGTTTCTGACTTTCATGAGGCAAAAGAGTAAGACTGTGGCAGTCAGGCTGAAATATTTAAAACCCACCACAATGAAATGTTTACAAAACGTGCCCTGGTATAAGGTGTCGTCCTTGGCAAAACGTATGCAGTTCCAGGTTACAGAATCTGAACTGTAAGTTTAATATATTACATGTGGATGTGGCCATCCCACTAAGGGGCTGGAAGTAGGTCCATGGTAGAAGGTAGAGTCAGAAGCTGGTCTCTGTGGGACCGTGGATGTCGCATGCTGTCCCGGCTTTTAAACACTGTGGTTCACGGGGGAGCTGCCACCACTTAAGACCAGCAGCAGGACACACACCGCTGGCAGCAGGGACTCAGGCGAGACCGGGGCTCCGCCAGCATCCCGTGTGCCCAGGCTGACGGGGGCTGTTCTGTGATTGGCTGCTTGCTGAATGAGGGCTTGTGCTCCAGCTGGGCCCCACCCCCCTGCAGCACGCTGAGTCGCTGGTTTTCTGCTTCAGCCTTCACGCCCAGGAAGGTGGCCAGGTCCAGATCCAGCGCGTTAGCGCCTCCACGTGGCAAAGGTGTGTTCTGACGGCATTGTGGGCAAGGGATCCAGAGCTGCTGGGAATGGTAGGGGTAGGTGTGGGCATGGATGGTTGGGTGGGTGACGGTGGGGGTGAGATGGGGAAAGGGGGCAAGCTTGTTGAGCTTATAAACTACAGCAATCAGGTATTGCACTGGGGGTTTGGAGAGAGATAGTATCCCTGTCTAAGTGCTTCTATACTAAGCCAGACATACCTGATCATTAATGATAGTGTCCAGGCGGCGCAAGCAGACCTGACAGAAGGTATGCCCACAATACAGCCTGCGTGGAAGCCTCTCACTCAGATTGTAGGCACAGTAGCAGATGATGCAGTCCAGCTTGCGACTGTCTCGGGATGGCTGCTCTCCTGGCTCCACGCTGCCCCCTGCTGGTGCCTCTGGCACTGGCACGTCCTCCTTTGACATCTTGTGCTGTCGGTTCTGGCTTAGATACCCAGGACGGCTGCTGGAAGAGGTTAAAACAACATTTTTGAAGTGCGTCCTGATTATTTTTAATTATATTGCAAAATGTAAGCTGCGCCGTAGGGAAACAGTGGCTGATCAAGCTCCAGGCTGGAAGAAACAAGCTAGAATTGTCCTGTAAGCAGAGACAGGAGGATCCATTTCCTAGACGAGAGATGCAGTTAAAGCTGAAAGAGAGCAGATGGTGACCAGAGGCAGCGTTTGCAGGGATCAGCAGCTGTTGTAAGGACACCGCATTGTTCTGTAACGCAACATAGTGTCGACCCCGAAGTTTACAAGATCCAATATTTATCACACCTGAATTATGCCAATTACCCGCCATGAATTATTAAGCTTGAACAGCTCAGCATCCAATTAATATTGAATATTGACCTAGCTCATAGGGGAAAGACAAATTATGACTGAACGGGCTCGCAAAAAACAAGCATTTGTATAAACTGGAATTCTTACAAGAGGCAAATTCAAAGCAATTTGAAGAAAATACTACGAATTCCAACATGTTAACACGCCAAAGAATGTATTTTCACAAATTTACAGCAGCCTAACATACGGTGTACTGCAACTTCTCTTAAGGTAGGTAACAATTTTAAAGCAGAAAGCCGCTTAAAGTTTATAAACCAGGCATTTAAATACATACGCAAATAGCCATAGGATCACAGATGAGAAGCTCCAGAACAAAAAAATGACAGAAACGTGAAAACTCACAGAGGCCCCTTCTGAAGGATGGAGAGACGCCGAATGATCTGAGAGGAGTGGCTCTTGTACCTTTGAGTCCCCAGGGTGAAAAAGCTCTCAGTGGTCCTCTGGTCTCCCCACCGTCACCCATCACTCTTCCAGCGCTGCAACACGGACGGGGTGGTCGGTAGCTCAGTGCGTCATCACAGGGCCGTCCGTAGACACCTCCCGCCTCCTCAGATTCTCACTTTAATCCAGCTGCCGTCTGCCTTGGATTCAGCAGGGGCTTCCTCTCTTTAGGGGGATGCGGGACGGGGAGGCGTGTCATCACCCTTTAAATGGCTCTGGGCCACCGGGTACAAGTCAGACTGATGTTTGACTGACAGCTGCTCTGCTGGATATGAAGGATATTAAATGCAAAGTTATAACAGTGAACGCGCACGACTAGGCTGACACACCGGGACCTGCACTTCTCACCTGCTCACGTCCGGGCTTCCAAGCTGTCTGAGCAGCTGAAAGGCATATACCATAGGCACGGTGCTCTTCCTGGACAGCAGGAGGCGCGGATATCGGCTTACAGCCAGCACAAAGGGTCGGGACAACACGATACCGCCCGCTGGACTCAGAC
This sequence comes from Gymnarchus niloticus, assembly GCA_009936485.2. Lineage (NCBI taxonomy): Eukaryota > Metazoa > Chordata > Actinopteri > Osteoglossiformes > Gymnarchidae > Gymnarchus > Gymnarchus niloticus. Next base: position 2,177,314 of record JAACJT020000095.1, on the reverse strand, counting down.
ACTCGGGACCGGCGCTAATTGCCTGTCATTGCGGACGGTCGGGGGTCGGGGGCCGAGGGGGTTGCAGTTCACCGGTTAATGCATTTTTATCACCGAAACAATTTACAATTTTAGAGCTCCGCATTTACAAAAGCAATTCCTGTCATGCACGTTTCTTTTTTCAACAGCACAGAACATAGATTGTTTTCTTTGGTAGTTTTCACACCCCCTTTATAATTAGCATCTATACTGAGAACGCCTTTATAAATTCTCTAAAGCTTAATATTTAATGAGGTGTCTTGCCAAAAACATATAGCCTAAAATATAAACTTTCCCATCGCGCGTATAATCCTATTCTAGGGCTGCCGCTTCACCCTGAAACCTTAGGAAAAGGCGTAGGTACCCGAATGTGAAGCAGAACATTTTGTGAAGATTAGCGGCACGTGAACACGCGACTACAGCTAGAGGTTCTTTGGGCGCAATGTGCCTTTGTGGCCACTAGGCGGGGGTAGAGTGTGGAGACACCCGCCTTATGTACGACTGTAGAACGACGATAAATCTTGGTTTAGCAACTTGGCATTTGGTCTTTACGCCTTACTTTAAAAGCATTTCACATAGATGTCTGGCATACCACGTCCGCCGTGATACTTTACCAATCTTATTCAGTTAAACATAATTTTTTTAGATATGAAAATGCTTTACTTAAAAACTAGGACAACGCGAGCATATATGTCCTGGATTGATTATTTGTGGCTTCCCCAGAGACAATTAAAATCAATTGTCAAAAATTCCACCAATCATTAAAAGATGGATTAATCATATTGCATTCATCATGCAGATTTCATGCATGTTGCATGAATTGTAACTACATTGGTGGTTATGTAACTTTAGAATGCCTCTGGGCATTTTATTAGTCACTGTGAGTTTTTGCATGTTAATATATTTTAGAGATGCCCATATTCCCATATTTATTTATGCTAATATTCCTTTGATACAATGAAACTTACCTGATTTTATTTCCCCCCAATAACTGCTGTGCCCCCGGGAAGATCTGGTTGCAGTGTGCTGACTTGGGAGAGGCCAAACACATAAGGGACAGGTTAGATCAGGAGATCTGTCTTCTCACACTATATTCAAGAGATTTGCAAAGGTCAGTGTTTTACGACACTTTCTCTATTTACATGGATGGCTATTTTACTAAAGCAGCTGTTAGTTGCAAATAAGGATGTAATATCATCGTTCCTCCGGGACTCAATCGCAGAACCTGCTGGTCACAGGTCCAGAGGTCCCTAGATGTCTCTCAGGCATAGTAGCGGATGAAACAGGTAGTGTAAAGACAGGTGTTGTTATAGAAATAGAACATATATTGCCATGCAAAAAAAGGTGGAAGGAATTAGCACTAATGCACCACAGAAGAAATTGTGCCTTTGTCACAATGGTTACAGGCCACATATAAACTGTAGATAGTGACATCTGTGTATCCTTAACCAAGAAAGTCAATTTTCAGCCTTAAAATTAGCCTGTGCCAAACCATAGCCCCTTTTGAGTAGAATCACTGAGGAAAAAAACAACTTGATTTCAGATTATGGGTATAACAACTTGCTTGCTTATTGTTACCAGTGAGGGAAAGACGCATTTCAAATGTTAACTGACCTAGCAACAGAGCGTAATATTTGCATGCTTATAGAGTACAACATTTAATGTTTAGCTTGTAATAAGTGGGCTGTTCCTTAGTGAAGAGTGGTGCACTTTACCCTACTTTGATTGCCAAATGAGTCACGCAATCATATTCTTTCTCATTTTGTTAATGTAACTATTATGGGCTCTGCCTTTTCGCACCTGTGAAGCTGGTGTAATTTTAATGTGAATGGTGAGAGAAGGTCAACACTCCTAAGTTCCAGAAGGATCCAGCAGGATGCTGAACAGCTTTCTCCCACAACCTGTCAGAATCATCAATGGACTGTGGCCCCTCCCACTAACGTCCATAACACCAGACAACTGGACTGTCAATGGTCTAAATTGTACAGCCGCTATAGGCACCTTACAATGAATGGTCTGTTTAATTGCATTTTGATTTCACATTAGAGCATGCTGCTACTTTGTTACATGTGGTATGTTTTTAATCTGTAGTTCTTAGTTATATTTTCTAGTTATTTATTTATAGTCATCGTTTTTAACTATTCGCACTGGGAAAATAGCATTTCATTTTTTTATGTATGTAAACACACGAAGGAATGACAAATAAATTTACCTTGAACCTTGAAGTTCCTTCTTCCTTCTAGCAAGGAAGAGGTGCTTTTTTTTTACTCGTCTCGATTGCCATGTGCGAGAGGAAACGATGCGATTCTCGCAGGAATTCAAATGTGGTATGCCTTTAAAGACCGCATTTTAACAACTGCCATGTGAGTAGCATTTCACGCTAAATTACAACGCTCAGACCTTGGCCTTCAAAACCAGAAATAAACACTGTTACCACAGCATCATGCATGAAAACAATTAGGTGACTGGGGGCCTGGAATGCGACCCAGCCACTCTCCACAGTAGGGCCATTGTTGGTCCATTCTGAGGTGACAATATATAGTTGAAGGATTTGCAGCGGTGACTTCCAAGATATACAGATTTATAGAACTGCAGTGGGTGGTAATGCTATCATTTACTTTCCCCTCTGTCACAGATTCATGGTAGCTCTGTCCTTTCAGACTTTTAGTTTTCAAAAGGACCTAGTGAAGAATACATTAGTATTTATGTCAAAAGTATTTTTTACACACATTTGGTAGACATTTTTCTTTACGGATTGGCTGTAGATAACCAGCAGTAAAGCAGACCCATCTGAAAGACACTAACAGCAGTGTGAAATGGGCCACTGTTGACTTCGATTGAGTAAGGCTTTGTTGAGTCAAGATTGTGCGTCCTTCTCAACGTCCTGTGACTTTAGAAGGTACTTTCAACACGCTGCAGCTATCAGCATGCTGATCCGAGACAATTCAGTAATAATCTGTCAGAAACAGACACGTATGTGGGGGTCACACACAGCTATGGTCAGAGCTGTCTTAGGGAATCCTGTGAAGCCGATTGGAAGATTCTTCTTGACGTAGATAAATAGACAGATGGGGTCACTCTGCACATACGTGAATACCTTTTAAAGGGGCAGACGTCATCCGATTTTAAGAGTTGGGTAGTGTTTTCAGAATGCGGTGTGGCTTGACTAGGTTTAATTAGCATTCCTCGTTATTTGCCGAGTCATAATTGACCTCGCTGTCATTGTTGAGTGTCCACAGTAACACTAGAAGGTCTTGGGGCCTAGGGAACTTCAAATGGAATGTTTCAAAGAATGAGGTTCACTTATCTCTCCGGGCCTTCCAGCAAAGTTCGGGCAGGCAGGAGACAGGCAGGGCCAGTCGTTCGTGTGAGTTTCTGCCCGATGAAAGCTGTGCCTGGACAGCTGCCTTGGAACTCCACCCAAGCCCGTCCAGCCAGAGCAAAGACAGGTTGAGCCCCACTAAACCCGCAGATCCTACGTTACTCCATCAGATTACAGTAGAAACCATGACTGGAATGTGTTGGAGCCATTGTGGCATAGGGCTATGAGAAAGGCACTGTGAATGTGCACGCGTTAGACAGTACGATGAATGCTGCAGTGTGTCATAGCTGATGACAACCCTATTCTTCATTGTATATGAGTATTTGTGTCAATATTTGAAGTTGCTCTTGTAGGGTCATATATTTATCAAGTGATAGTATCAGTGTACATGTGACTTAATTTGTTTCTTATGGTATCACTGAAAGCACTATTCACCCATCGTAATTCACAGAAACATTTACGTTTGAAAGTGTGCAAGTACACACACGTTTAGTGGAAAGACAAGCTGAAAAATCAGTGATGTCATTCATAAACGCAATACCGACAGCCCAGTACAACGACACCCTCCTGCCCTCACATTGTTTGGGTTTGATTTGCTCAGTGACAACGATGCAGGCGCTGTGTTTCGAAAGCACCCATGTGAGGAGGACTGGCGGAGCAACCTGTTTATTTGCATTGCCCGCGGCGTCACTGTAACCTGCTGTCACTGCTGGGCCTGCTTTCCATTTGCCTGGCCCTTCAGAGGGCTGGTGTCAGGAATGCCAACCTGAATTCGCCAGACGGCTACACCTGTAAGTAAAAGCAGTGCTTCTCTTTCATGGAATAATGCCGAGGCCTGAACCTGTTCTCCATCCTCAGGTCTGCACTTGCCCGTTCTCCCCGAATGTCGCAGGGCATGACAGCACAACCCAAAACCGAGGATAAATATTCTTTCCTAGCGGCGTGCCTTCAATATTCAGTCATCAGGTATTTCAAACACACCCGTTTTATTTTGGCATTTTCAAATACACATTTAGAACAATCAGAAGCGAGGTTAGAATGCACCGTCCCTGTCTGAAGTGTTTTGTAATTATGCTGGTTTGAGAAGGTAAACCCTGGGTTTCAGGGTCAATGACGAAACCCCAAAGCATATAGAGAGAGAGAGAGATAGAGAGAGATTCGTCTGTCGGGGCAGCACTCGACATGCAATCATCCTTGAAATGCTGAGTACAGTAAGATCCTGGCTGGACATTCCAGTTTGCACATCTACAAGGATGTACAAGATGGTAGAGACTCACTCTCTTATTACCGGTCAGTTTTTTTCACCTGCTATATATCTGTACCCTTCACTACATCAAAGATGCCTCCGTCATTTGATATTGCAGCTCCACAGGGCAGAAACATTCCAAGACTGTCTCAAGAGCCCCCACGCCCACTGTTTTGTTGACACTATTTGGTGAGCTCTTGAAAAACAGTGAAACTCCATACATATGGTTAGAGATAACAAATAAATCTGTAGTATTGCAACAATCCATTTATAGTCAGGGAGGGTCAGTCACTTTATTTTGTACCGAGCCCAGAGGACAGTGTGGGTGGGTGCGGTTGCCAGGTGTTAGTCACTGCGGCTCACAGAAACTGACCACTCCTTCTTGTGACAACCCCACCCGCACTTGCATCAGAACAGCCGGCCTAAACGAGCCGTGTTTGTACATTTGGTTTTCAATATGGCCTTTTGTTGAGAGCCGACTGACGGGGCGAATGTTGAAGCTGGCATGCAACAGAAACAGCACGTGTGGAAAAGACACGGTGACCCTGGGTCTTGTGAGTCACCGGGACAGAGTATGGAAATGATCTGATCCGTCACTGTAAGTGTGCCTCTTGTTGTCTGTCATCTGTCGAGACAAACCTCCTGGGCTCTGTGATCCCAAACTTGTTGCGTTTTAGGTACAAAAAAAAAACATCATGTAGATGGTGATTATAGAAGTGAAAACGAAGATTTCACAAGTAAATTTTTCAGTTTACCATGTTAGTTCTGACATGGACGGAGTGCAAGCGGAACACACAGCAAGAACGTGCTCTGGAGTCCGAGAGAGGGAGGTTCCTGAGATATAACCCAGCTTCCTGGAACAGAGTAAGCTGCCTCAGTGAGTGAGACTCACAGCTGTGCACATCTGGGTCTAGCGTCCTCTGAGATGGCAGCGATGGCTGGTGACGGGGGGGGGGGACAGGGTGGAGATGAAGCTTCATTTCTTTCTCCTGCAGCAACAGCAGCAGGCATAGCAACAATTCACCTTCTCCTCGGTCTCTTTGATTACATAGGTGGAGGCCCGAGCCTGGTACTGCGTGGGGTTCTGGCCCGACGTGTCTTGGACCCCCGGCTGTCCCTGCTCTCCTTGAGGGCGGAAGCTGCCGTAGGGGTTGAGAGCGGAGGGGGCACCTGCCTGCGTGTTGTAGACCGCCGTCAGGTTGGCGATGACCATGCTGTCATCCTCGCCAGAGCGCAGCCTGGCGCGAGGGATGGTCACGTTGCCATACGGGTTGTCCAGGGATAGTTTCAAGCCACTCATTTCGACCGGGTGGGGGGATGGAGACAGCAATGAACGAGGTGAGCAGTGAGGGTGACCTATGAAAACAGGAAAGCCTTTACGTCCTGGCTAGTTTCTAAGAAACACCTCACTCTCCTCATTTGGTGCTTAGGAAAGTCTACAATGGGCAAGTCAGACAAGGAAGGACATGGGAAAACGATTTAAAAAGTCAATTCTGGCTAAAGCGACAGACTATTAAAAACACAACAGCCCAGTACTTAACTGAAATTTACAATGATGCATATGGCTACTATGTTTTACTATGTAACTTGTCTGTTATTTCAAATACAAAGCGACCTTGAACTGTTATGTTTAATTTCATAATGTGGTTTCACAGCAAAGAATTCTAGAAGATCTTTCTTAGCTATATGTTAATATCAGATTTGTAAATATCTTTTGCGAATTCTGTTGCTGTAGATGTCATGTTCTGGATTTCTTAATCTACATTGATTATAAGGCTTATATAAGCTGGTTCTCTTACCTTGGGTTGGGCTAGGTTATTTCTCACTGGATTGTATGGAGCCACATCCTCGGGTGCAAAAGAAACACTGGAATAGCAGTCCTGCACTAAGGAAGCCTGGCACGTCTCGTCTGGGTAGATCTCCCGCTGTCTGTGTGAGGACAGATTGCCACACAGGTTGAGAGAGTTTTGTTCCTGCATACCTGACATGCACCTGGCCCCGCCCCCCCTCGAGGGGTGGGGGGGAGCTGTTAAGGGAACTGGTTTTGCAATGTGACGCCACCAAGTTTCACTCAGGTTTTTTCGCTATGGCAGCCCTACCAGTGACCACCAACCCCATTGCTTATGCAAAAGCAAATCTCCAATAAGACCAACTGTGGGGGAGTGTTTAGCCCTGTGGGAATGAAATCTCACTGTTAAAACATGCCAAACAACAACAGTACACAGCATTGTGGTGTATTAATAGTTTTGTCTTAGTAATACGGTAGTTCAATAGTCGGTAGTTTTCAAATTCTCAGTGGTAATTTGTAAAATAAGATTACAACTGTCAACACCATAGGGTACAGGCGTATTAAGTAAAGCAGGGAACAAGCAAGGCAGTTTAAATTTGGAGGATTGACAGATATTTATAGACTAACAAAGATCATTAATGTAACACCAACACAGTGGTGTGCTTGTCAACCCCATACAACACAGTAATGCTATGAAAAAAAAGTGCGTAATGAGGTCACTTGGCAAAGCAAAATGTGTGGCTCCTTTGTGCTGAAAATGACGAATATCCTGTTCACATGAAGGCATCTGCAGAGTTTCTGGAACTGTGACTCATTAGTCAGCCAGCCAGAAGATTCAGCTGGAGATTCTGTCTCCGACGATGTCCACAACTTAATCACTTTCACATTTCTTAGTAATGTGCACTTGTCCAGAAATGACTTAAGGCACGTTATGGTTTACTCACAGTTGCTCTCCAATTCAAGAACATCTGCTTAGGTGAATTAACATCTCTGATTTGCATATTTTGTGTATGGGTGCCCTCTGATGGGCTGGCATCTTGTTTCGGGTGTTTCCCTTTGACCCGGGACAAGATAAAATACTAGATAAATAGTTGGATGATGGATGAATGCGAACACGCGGAAAGAGAACAACAGTAGGTTGCAAATCCGCACACAGTCACCCCACCCCCGACTTACGTAAACATTCCGCAACAAGTCGCATTTTACGTAAGGCGAACGCAGGACAAAATACCACCAATTTAACGACGTAACCCGAGCAAAGAAAAGCTGTGTTGAAGACTGTGATACGGAAACGCACTCGTCTTAAATCCCAGCGGCATTCTCGCACAGAGACCTGTACTACAGAGCAGTGGATGATGTTGCGTTAGGGCTATCCTTACATTATGTATGTCAGATATTTCTATGTAATTGTGTGCTGATTTTACGAAATGCTTCAGATAACATACGGTTTAAATAAATTCCTTTGAAGCAAACCAAGACCACCAGCAAGTGAGACATATTATGAAAAAGCTGTATAGTGCTACACAACGTGATAGGTAAACAAGCACAGGTAAACAGGGAAATGGTGGAAGTTGTGTGACTACGAAACCCGTACAGAATAACACATTTGTGTAAGCTATAAACATGCCGTAAGTTACGTGAATTCCATATTTGCGCGTGCTACGCAAATCACGTAAATGATATATTTTTAGCATTTTTAAATTGAAAGTTTATGAATAATTACTGTTGGTATGCCAGTGTGGGTGTTGAAAATCACAACTACACGATATCCACACTTGAGAGATATTCCTTAATACTAATTAATACTTTAAATCGATCTCATTTGGAAACCAGGACAAATTTTCTGCTAAGAAATTAATAAGGAGTTCAGGGTGTGTTCATTAACCAGTGACTTTTAGAAGACTACGAGCAACGAAGAGTACAATTCCGTTGCTTTCGCTGCCTGTCGCCTGGTACGTAACGTTTCTCTTTCAGACGTCGTGAAACCGGAAACGTCCATAAATTGACCACAAGTCGTTTCTGTTAGCCAATAAGAATGGTGGCTACAAACACATGTGACTTGCAAAAGGAGACCCTTACGTATGACAACTCCTGTCTACCATTGGTCGTTCAGACTGTCAGTTAAGGAAGGCAACCTTCAAAAGTGCCGCAGGCCGGCAAACCAGAGGCCGGAGCCGAGACGTTGAATCGTAGAAAAACGGGGCTGGAACGTCAGCCATCGCAGGGCAACATAACACACTGGAGCTTTTAATTACTTATATAATGAATTTATTAAGTAGTGAAACAGTCTCCAGGATGTAACACTTTGGCAACATACTAGACAAACCCATTCCTTTGGTAAGAATAGGCAAAAAAAAAAAATTGATGACATTTTTGTTGGCTCGTTTTTGGTTTTGAAAACTAAGTCTACGCAACTTGAAATAGATCAAACGTTTCAAGTATGTTACTTTTCACATATAAAAACCATCCTGCGGCCACTGCTAAGTACCCAGCAACTGTCATCTGCCTAGTCTATGGTCACAGTTTCTCTCAGCAACAGAGCAGCCATACTTTTATAGACATCCCTTCACAGACGAAAATTAGCTATTAGCATCATAAAAGTAAGGAGCAATCTCAAAAATAAAAGGAACAAAATATTTCCAGTTAGTTTGGCACCACAACAGGAAAACAAAACAGTTATAAAATACTTGTCTTTCCACAGCCGATTTATTACAGTGTCATCATAATACCAAAATTAATATCAGGGTTACATTAAAACAGCAGGTTGCAGGTTCTGTTTTCACTGAAAACATCCATTCAAGAAACCTATGTCAAGTGGACTAAGACAAAACTGCACATCACAATAACCCTCTTTGAAATCACAAAAATAAAAACTGGAGAGAAAAAAAAAAAGCTGGGGGGAAAAGAAAAGTTTCCGTTCAGCCAGACACTTTAGACTGATGCTAATTTAAACACAAGAATGACCCTAAGATATTTAAAAACAAGTGTTCTTAGGCACAGATAAGAAACCCTTGCCACATTTTTTGTACAGTTAAAGATTTAAGATTATTATACTGGTGCGTCAAAAAATAGGTGGATAGATTGCTGATTTGTTAGAAAGCAATGTTTATCAAGTGAAAAACTGAATATACAAGCCCTGAAGCATTCTGCTCTTCGCAATATTGCACACTTTTCTGGACTTTTCCGGCAGTTAAAGGGCAAGTTGTCCATAAATGAGAGGTGCAAACTGGGAGTCGCAGTCACTTGCGTCTTTTAGTCCACGGATAGAGAAGGACTATCAACCCACATGCTTGAGGATCCTTCTTGTTTTCTGGCAAAAATGAGGAAAACAGACGTGCACCAGGTAACCCTAGTGAGTGGGCGGAACTGGCTGGATATTTCTTGAGCATTTAGTGAATGTGAGGTGGCTGCATACAGAGTTACTGAATTAGCTGATGTTAGCACACTGCATTCGGTCTGTTAGAACAAACACCATGTTCCCTAATGCCGATAAAAATGAGTGGCAGTGGTGACAGTTACAAGATGTATTTACTATTATGTGTTAACGTGTAGGTGAACTCTAAAGCTGCCCCCCCACACATCCAAGCTCTTCATCCAGCAGGCTGGCAAATCCAGATGGGAGGCAGGCCAGTACCACTAAACATCCAGGGTGGGGGTGGGGACAGAATCAGAAGGTAGCAGCCAGAGGAAAGGTACTGGAACTGTGAAAGCTTGCAGTCAAGTCGGCCAGTACATTCCCGCCTTGCAGTCAAGGGTCTTCTCACCCCCTCATGCCTGCTCTTTCCTTTGCTGGGACAGCTGGGGGATGGCCGTACATGAGGGCACACCAGCATAGCCTCACCGTTCACAAAGATTCGGAAAATCCCCCCTCGTAAGGAGAACAATCCCGATAAAGGCGTTGTGTAGTTAAAAAAATAAAAATGCTAAATTACAGCAAAAAAAAAACCCCTATATTGTTAATTTGTGTACAGGTAATTAGGTAAACTTAAAAAAAAATTCCACAAAAAGGTAAAAAAAAATAGGTGGAGAGACCTGGATGACAGTGCAGCAGTGGCAGAGTGTGTGCGTGTTTGTGCGCGTGAGAGGATGTAAACAGGAGTGACATGCGTTCTTGCGTGCACGTCTGCATCCGGCCCCTCCCCACCCATCACATGGTCCCCAGTGCCTCCCCAAATCGAATCTTCTGTCCCGGCTTGAGGCTGAAGGTGAAGTCGTGTGGCGCCTCAAACAGCAGCACGATGGTGGAGCCCAGGTTGAACTCGCCCAGATGCTCTCCCTTGCGCATGCACACGCCCTCCTGGTTGTTGCTGGAGATGTAGCTGAAGTCGTTGTAGGAGCCTTTGCTGTAGCGCGGGCTGTTGGTATGTAGCTCCTGTGTGGAGGAGGGTCATTCCAAGTCATGTGGCGCAATATCACCCCGCCCCCGTTCCCATGGGAACACATACAGCAACTTCTAAAAGATGGCACACCAACAAAACTGCAACTGCAGACCAGAACACGGACCCAAAACAAACCAAATAAAGAGAAGGACACAACGAGACCTGCACTGTACTCAGAATGTGCCAGTAAATTATCCAAATGATGCTTATGGCAAGGAAGCGACCATTATTTCTTTAAAAATGGGACAAATTTCCCCGCCTCTCAGGATGCGACGGGAGGTACGGCGGCGAACCAGCCAGCTTCCCTAACAGGTCACGAGCCGTGGGCTGTGGAATAGAGGTTGGTGCCTGCAGATCCTTGTGTGGCTTGTGTGTCCAAAGTGGGGGAGGGGCCAGGGGCACCTCCTCTGCGTGTACGTCCCTCAGGTGCTGCTCAGACAAGAGCAGACTGCAGCTGACTGCCTCACGGGGGCAGCACTAGATAGTGAACGAATGAACAAATATTGCTCATACGTCGAGCTACGACATCAGTCTCCCTCCGCTGGGATCCCATTCCAGGGAGCTTGAGCTTTTTCTCTACAATGTATGGCCAAAAATAAGTGGACACTCCTATTAATTAGTGGAATTAGCTGATTTGGCCACACCCACCACTGACACGTGTGTATAATTGAGCAAACAGGCATACCATCTCCAGCAACAAACAAGGGCTGGCAGAATGAGTCATACTGAAGAGGTTAGTGACCTTCGACCTGACACTGGTTTCCGGTTTCAAGGTATACCATGATTTGAAAAAGTCACGGTTTCAAAACCACAAAAATTTTCTGTCATACCGTCCCTGCGGTATGAGCTGTTTTTTTTTTATGACTCGTCAAAGACAGAAAGTGCAGGAATCCCTCAGGTCGTGCGCAGTGTACAGTAACCCCTATGGTTGGTGTGAGAAGTCAGTCAGCTGCGTATGACGGCTGAAGGAGGTGAACCCCCCGAACTATTCCCCCACGTTGAATAAGACGAAGTCGGCTGTATGGGTATTTTTCGGGTGCCGAGAAAACACAGACGGCCACGGATTGGAGGGGGAGGGTAATCCGACATGCGAGACGTGCTTGCGAAAAGTGGCGGCCAGAGGAGGCAATACTTCAAATATGATTTCACATCTACGGGAGCAGCACCCATCACTTGTGACGCTGTCTTGAAATGAATGTTTGCAACCAGCTATGAGAGTTAGCGTGTCTAGCATTGGTGAAATAAATAGCTACTGAGGCAGATAACCAGCTAACAGAGAAGTACGGATTTTCTGCAAAATAAGTACTTTTACTTTAGTACTATAATTAAATTTAGCTGGTATCACAGAAAAGAATTCAATTATTTTATTTAGAAGAATTATTCAATTATTTATTTGACTATTTTAACATATGCTTACTAATGTTTCAAATATTCTATATGTTGTTCAGAAATAAAATAGATTGTGTTCAATGGAAAAAAAATTGTTCGCTTTAGAGCTGTAATCGCAAAACTGTGAATCCGTGATATTTTCGCTTAAGGTTATCACACCGTCAGAATCTCATACCGGCCCATGCCTACGTGGCCCCATCATAGGACACAACCTTTCACACAAGTCAGTTTATCACATTTCCGCCCAGGTCAACTGCCAGTGAAGTGACTGTGAAGTGGAAACATCGGGAAGCCACAAGAGTTCAGTTGAAGTGGTCGGCCACACAAACGGAAAGGGACCTGATCGCCCAACATCAACACCCAACCTCACGAATGCTGTAATGGCTGAATGGGAGCAAATCCCACCAACAAAGTTTTAACATCTAATGGAGAGCCTTCCTATGAAAGTAGAGGCTATTACAATATCAACTGAGCACCAACTTCCTGTTTATAGCCTTGGATTTGGAATGACGTTGCACAGGTAGGTGTCCACAAAAGCATCACTGGACAGGATGTACCTTATCAAAGTAGATGCGAATGGAGCCCACGTTGGTGGCACCCACCGCGGTAAGCGAGAAGAACCCATGAGTCCACTCGCCGCACAGGACCACACGCTCGTTGTGGCAGAACAGCTCCTTGATCCAACGCGCCACGCCCGGGTTCACAGACATCAGAGAACCTGTGAAAGGCACAAACACACAAGTAGGCAAGTGAGACACATGCGTGCTGGGGAGAGAAAAGTATTCTGGGGTCCGTGCTAGAATGCGACCGCACTCATGACTCGTGAGTCTGCGTCAGATTGCAGGGGGATGAGTCAGTTCATTTCAGTACGACCTATTTTCCCAAGATCGTGAAAAATCATCCAGGATCAAAGTAAGAAGTTGGCCCGATCTCAGTCCTGCAGGCTTTTCTCGCCGAGTCTCTGCTGCGGCTTGCAGTTCCGTGTTTGGCACTCACGGGTGGCGTTTAACGGTGCGTGCATGAAACTGCAAGCTAATCGAAAAGGTGAAAAAAGTGCAGACGTTCCACTCCAACTGGACTCTCGCGCTTAGATCCGCAGCGGCGTGACGTAAGCGGCAGGTTTTGTACGACTGTTACTGGTTTGCACCCCCCAAATAGAAGAGGGTCCCCATTTGGATAACCGATTTGTTTTTCACCTACACATGGAGACTGGCAGATTGGCTAGCTATGACTACTGTGGCTGGGGGGGAGGGGGGGGGTCAGCGTCTTACTGCAGGATGAAAGGCATGGGAAAGGGGTTATGATCCAGGAGGCTGCTGACTATTAACTGGCAAAAAAACAACAGATAAGTCAGTAGACAAGAGGCACCCAATCAGATGTCCAAAGTGCCTTTTACTGTAATTAAAGCTCACTCCATAATCAGGCGCGCTTAGCAAAAAAGGCCGTGGTGGGTGACAGAGAGAGAGAGATGGAGAAGGCGGGGAAGCTGACCTGGAAAATGGCGGCGGTGGGCCACCCTCCAATCGGTCGGTGAGTGGAAGCAGTGGTAGTCTCCTGGAGCTAGGTAGACCACGCAGTGGAAGAGCTCGTTCCCCTCCTTGGTCACCAGCATGTCCTGGAAGGAGTTGGGTTTGGCCTCATCTGGATATGCACAGAGGAAAGGAGGCTTATGGTCAGAAAGACGTAGGGGGTGGGGGCTTAGAGCCTTCAACCCCAGACAGACGGGTGTGGGCGGGGATAGGCGGAGACGCTCACCGTTTCCGGAGACCAGACTCTCGGCCCAAGTCTGGGGCCCCAGGAAGGTCTCCAGGGAGTAGGTGACCCCTTTCACCTGCTCCACCTCGCAGTTACGCACCCTCCCAAAATGCAGAATCTTTCCATCTGCCGGACTGATCTGAACAAAAAGTAAAAAGGCACTATGGAAACGTCCACAGCCCCAGACTGTCGGCAACGATAATTAGCAACCAAGTCGGCTGAATGTCCGATCTGTGCACTTGTGCGTACAGCAAAGAATGCATAGATCTCGACGAGAGCAGCAAAACAATACAAACACAAAATGAGAATAAACAAACACACGCAGAGAACATGGAGTGCAGCTTGACTGATTATACTAAAGGAAGTTCTGTGCAATCGAGAGGCAGAGAGCATCGGTCATCGGCGCGCGCCAAAATCAGCGGCGATGCGGAGAGGGACCCACCACGCAGTGCGAGTCGCACACGGGCCGCGCCTGGGGCTTGAGCTTGCGGCGGAAAAACTCGCTGAGATTCCTGTAGTGGTGCAGGTCCTCCACGGCTGCTTCCTTCATGTTCACCCCGAAGGTCCAGATGTACAGGCTGTAGATGGGCTTCCTCAGCCATGTCGGCAGGTCCACCTGGTTCAGACGGCCCCAGGCACGCGACAGCAGCCGAGTAGGGATGGACTTGTACAGAGCGACCTGGGGGGTGCGCATCCGAGGAAAATGCAATTTGAAGAAAACTGACAAAATTGAGGAAGAAGCCCTTGTGGGACCGCAACCCCAGCATGATTTCCACTTCCAGTCAATTGTTCTACTGTAAATAATGATTTAAATGGTTTAAAGGGGCTTAAGCCATGTGTCGCTGCAGCCCTCTAGTGGTAAAACGAAGTCAACGCCCAAGCAAACTGAATATTCGTGAACAAAAAGATCGTGAATAATCTCTGATAAAACAAGAATTTGTGCAGCTGAATCACAGTTATGTACTCTGACGGCGGCAATACTTATGAAATATACGTTTTTAAATCCCCAGTCTTCTAAATGCTTGTAAACAGCAATTACTTTCATTTTAAGAGAGCATTAACCAGTCTGATTCATAATTATATTGTAAAAGAGAAAAAAAGATAAACCCAACTAATGGTTAAACTGCTACATATTTCCAGCAGTGTGACAGATGAGAATGTCTTTAAGCACGCAGCTGCTAATCTTTGACCCATACACGACCCCATCGAGAAACACGGTGATGATTTGGGGATCTCTCGACTTCACTGGAAGAGTGGTGTGTTAAAATAAGTATTTTAAGAATAACACCGGTGTTACCATTTGTGATTTTCAAGCTCAGAAATTAGAACATCACCCAAGGTGTCGGCTAAATTTAAACACGGAAAATTGTGGAACATTTAAAACGGGCTGAGGGAAGAGCTTGACAGAAATCATTAAAACAGTGGGGCCTCCTTCACAGGAGCTTTCTCCTCAGACAAAGGGTTCAGTCATGCTGGCTTGGAAACAAAGAGGCTACTCATGGAGGCCAGCTGTGAAACGGATCAGCACCCGGCCCCCTTCGTACGGGACCCCCCCGTCTGCTCGTCCTGATGGAAGATGAAGTTTGCCGTGGGCTACAAGCTCTAAAGTGGGAGGGGGTCTTCCAGTCGAGAAAATGCAAAGAAGACCTTCTAACTCTGGATGCTGAGATGTTAGGCACATCCTCATACGTCTCAGTGAGCACGCGCGCGCACGCGCGCACACACACACACGCGCACACACACACACACACACACACACACACACACACACACACACACAAGGGTCAGTGCCAGGCATTTTTGATGGCGTGATGCAGAGAGGCCCAGCCTCAAACTCTGCCCCAATTCCTGAGACAACACCCCCCCCCGCAGCACTCAACAGTACTCACCCTGCTGGTGGGCCGCCAGCCAGCCTTGGCCAAGGGTTTGAGGGCTCCAAAGGGTAGGAAGTAGTAGAGGAAGGAGAGCGGCCACGAGCGTAGCCGCAAGGCGGGCCGGGACATGCAGCTCAGCTGGCCCAGGCGCCGCCGCAAGGCCAACTGGGGGAACTGCAACCTGCACACACACACCCACGCACGCACACATGTACACAGGGACACAGGAAGAAAGGTACGTATGCACACGTAAGCATGGAAGCCAGCACGCGAGTAGCAGCCAGGGCAAAGATGTCCACAGGAATAAAGGTGGAGCAGGAAAATAAACCACAAAGCAAGTGTGAGAGGTAGACAAACATACGTACACATGGGACCACAAGACGACAAAGAGACGGAGCACTGAGATTAGAGATGAATACAAGGCTCCCTCATGATCGCTTTATAAAAACTCCACCTCATCTCCCCAGTCGTGGCTCTATGTTTACCTTCCCAGTTCTAGAGAGAGGGCTTTCCCAAAGCAGAACCTTTCAAAATGCATTTTTGAAATTCCATTATTTTCACTCACACCCCTGCTACGTGAGCAGTGACCCTGTCCGTGCCTCTGGTCTGGCGCCTCTTTGTCGGACTTGGGCAAATCAATCACAAGCGAGACAGGGCTGGCCTTTAGGGGCTCTCCCTCATGCAGAGACATGCTGGATAGGGCAGCGGGCAGGCCGGCAAACCCAGGGAAGAACACAGTCAATAAGTGTACAACGCTGATACACTTAGACTAATGCCTCGAATGTGACTGCAATTTAATAGCCATGGAGGGGGGGATTCCTCACATATCCAGAGCTTGGGGTTCGAAATTTGCCTCAGCTCTGTGTGTGTACGTGTCCTGTGATGGACTAGCTCTCGGCCTCATCATCGAGCTCACTGCTAACATGCAAATCCAAATCCAGAGGCTTCACGGGGACGAGGGGGTTTCAGAGGGCCGACACAAGGTGACACCACATCCTGTCAAAGCCGGATTAGCTTCTACGTGTCAAGGAAGTGGGTCACGCTAAACTCGGAAAGCGCTAAGCCAGTTTTGATTTGCTGGGTGGACAAGGAGTGCTCGATGTGTCCGGCTATCCTTGGGAATAAGTGGCATTGGACCACTCAGGCCCACCTCGCAACCTGGAGGAGACCCTGACACAGGTAGAGTGTTTACTCACAAAACCACACTACAGTCAGCTAAACCAACACAAATGCTGCTCAGGAATAAGCTCTCCTGTTTCAGCGCTGTCAGAAAACCACAGGAACCCACATTACTGAAATAAAAATGCAGAACGCCCACATGCTCCTGTCGCCCGGCACAGGCCCACATTACAGCTCTCTGGCCTTCGTCCATCTTTCTCCACCGGGAGGCCAGTTGTCATTGGAGCACCACACAGGCCATCACTATGGGCAAGCAGCACTGTCACATGGGGGGGGGGGGGGGGCCCTTTTTTTAGGGGGTTTTTGGGGTTTCCGCAAGGCAGGTTTTAAAAATATCTTTCCCGTTCCTTTTTCAAGG